>CM076673.1:199286167-199428667 GCA_038501925.1 Xenopus petersii | reverse complement strand
TGGTCTCAGACTATTAATCAGCACTGTTTTCTTCCTTTTGCTTCAAATGAAGTCAGATTGCGCAGTGGGCTAGTCATCCCTGACCAGGAGCCAACATGATACTTATAGTTACACTGCCAGTTGCCCGTGTATTTACTGTGTGCTACTGCCATACTCACCATATCACAGGGGTCTTTTTTACCCTTTACATAAGGGAGACTTCTTCAGTTGCCCTGTAGAGTGAAAAGAAAATACAATAAACATTCATGTCACAGTTGTATAAGTAACATTTCTGCTTTGGGATCTGCACAGAGCTCACAATGGAACACAAAAGCACATCATGTATTATAATATAATGGCTATGTTGTATATAGTGAATAAAGTACCCCCTCTTGTAAAATATAAGGATATTATAAGTTACCGAGGGGTTTCATGACCATATAAAAACACGAGGCCGTAGGCCGAGTGTTTTTATACAGGTCATGGAACTCCGAGGTAGCTTACAATATCCTCATATTTTGCAACTGGGGTACTTTATTTATTATAATACAGTTTCAGTGAGTCATGTGACAAATCACATCAGAACTCACTGTTTATAACTGATGACATCAGAACTCACCGTTTATAAGGATATAATTTACAAGCTATTCATGGCTTTTGTGTATTATATCCTTATAACACACAAAAGCCATGAATATCTTGTAAATTATATCCTTATAAACGGTGAGTTCTGATGTCATCAGTTATAAACGGTGAGTTCTGATGTCATTTCTGTCACGACTCACCGAAACTTGTGTATTATAATAAAGTACCCCCAGTTGCAAAATATGAGGATATTAGAAGCCACCTTGGAGTTCCATGACCTGTATATGGTCATGAAACTCCTCGGTAACTTATAATATCCTTATATTTTACAAGAGGGGGTACTTTATTCACTATATAATACACAAGAGCCATGAATATCCTGTAAATTCGATCCTTATAAACGGTGCTTAATATTAATCAGAGCTTAGTGATGTAATTTCTGTCACATGACTCACTTAAACGTGTGTATTAGAATAAAGTTCCCCCTGATGCAAAATATGAGGATATCAGAAGTCACCTCGAAATCCCATGACCTGTATAAAAACACTTGGCCGGTCATGGAACGCCTTCGTAACTTGTAATATCCTTATATTTACAAGAGGGGGTACTTTATTCACTATATAACACACAAGAGCCATGAATATCCTGTAAATTATATCCTTATTAATGAAAGGGATATATATAACTATATATACCTCTACACAGCCTGAAATTGGGTAATACAAGTGAGTGAACATTAATTACAAGTGAACTATACAGTATTTTTGTTTGTGATCCTTATTAATGATGTCATCATTTATAATAGGAGCTTAGTGATGTAATTTCTGTCACATGACTCCGTTAAACGAATGTATTATAATAAATAAAGTACCCCATGTTGCAAAATATGAGGATATTAGAAGTTACCTCAGAGTCCTATGACCTGTAAGTATATGGTTATAGAACTCCTCATGGACTTATAATATCCTTATATTTTACAAGAAGGGGTACTTTATTCACTATAATCAGGCAGTTCCAAAGTCAGGCCCAGGGGCCAATTGTGGCCCTTTTTCAAATTTACACCGGCCCTCAGCCTCCATCATGAAATTAATAATAATGTGGCCCCCCAACAAAGTGCAATCAGGAATCTCGTAGCAGTAATATTTGGGCACATGATTAGTGAAATGATCGTCTATACTGCGGCCTGTGAGCTGAAGGTGTTAGCAATAGACACGTACTGGCATGTATTGATGAGCCACTCTCACATACTTCTTTATGGTTGAAGGTGCAATAGACGTACTGATGTGCCAGTACAGTAGACTAAAGACGTATGTGAGATCGGTGCATCACTAAGTGCCATTACGTGTCTATTGCCAACACCTTCAGCACACAGGCAGCAGTACAGACGATCATTTCATTAATTATGTGCCCAAATATTACTGCTATGGCTACACGATTCCTTGTCTAAACGAGGCGGAGAATAAGTCCAAACAGACTCCACTTCCGAAGCGCTGTGTACGCGTCCATCTCCAGGAGTGAATGATCCGGATCACAAGCTAGCTACCTCGGAATGGATGCCAGGCTGAATGGTCGGCCCTCACACATTTTCACCTCACTAAATCTGGCCCTCGTTACAAAAAGTTTGGACACCCCTGCACTATATAATAAACAAGGGCCATAAATGTCCTGTCAATTATATTCATTTAAATCGAATGGTGTGCGCTAGACTTCATATTTGCACTTTATTTGCTGCCATACTGCATTAGGAAAGGACTAAACATTGTTAAAGGGGACCGGTCACCCTAAGAAATAATTTCAAATTCTTTTCTTTCATGTTAGTTGAGCAAAATAAACTTTACTTACACTGTATTCATTATTTACATTTTGTTTCCTTCTGTTTTGGCATTATACAATCACAGCAAGCAGGCAGCTGCCATTTTGTGGACACGGCTATTAAGGGAAATGGTGTATCACCCCAAAATCTTGTGTATGCACCAGAATGGGGGACCTAATGTCCATGTGCAGTGTCCTACACAAATATAGAGTCTGAGGAGGAAAGGGGGAATGTGAGGAGAGCAGTGACATGTAGGAAGTGCTGAATGGAAAGTGAAAGTAATTGACTGCCCCGCCTCTATGCCACGGGCATAGAGGCGGGGCAGGTAATATTTGATTGACTGTTTAGGTATTTAAACACCTTTATAACGGGTATGGATGTTTTAATGAAAAAAAAAAATTGGGGGTTCCATTTTTAATTTGGAAAGGACTTTCATTATGCAGTTTTTTATGTGTAGATGACAGGTCCACTTTAAAGGAGAGCAGTAACGCTGCCTGTATTCATAAGGTTGTAGTTTTTAAGTTTTTCTGCCAAGGGAGAACAAAGGCGAGCATTACCAGTTGTGAACATGGATAGAAAGCAAAATATAATACAACAGATAATACAGAAATCACACAATTAAAATGTTACTTATATTTCCCCAAAATACAGAGGGAAATGAAAGATACTTTTGGAGGCACATGTTCAAGGTCTATAGGGGTTTATATTGGGTCAGTTGTAATGCAGAGAGCACATGTAGATTAGCCAGTCAATGGGCAGCAGCACTGCTCTATCCTGATGTACAGATCTATGATTAGCAAATAGACTGAAGGATAATAATCAGGAGGTTGACTTTCTTCTGGTCTCAGACTATTAATCAGCACTGTTTTCTTCCTTTTGCTTCAAATGAAGTCAGATTGCGCAGTGGGCTAGTCATCCCTGACCAGGAGCCAACATGATACTTATAGTTACACTGCCAGTTGCCCGTGTATTTACTGGAAGAGCCCATGTGTATCAATGATATACTCACCAGCCATAAAGCTCCAGGAGACAAGCCTTCAGTTTCCCTTAAATCTGCAGGATGACGGCCTGTATACATGTAGTCTTCTCAGAGGAACAAAGTGGCCAATACTGGAGGGGAAAGTCAACACCCGCAACTGGCCATCTGCCTAATGTATAACGTGTCCCTCTCAAAATCTGACATCTGAATTGGCCAAAAGACTTAAAAGGAGTGCTTCACCTTTATATTAACTTTTAGTGTGTTATAGAATGACCAGTTCTAAGCAATATTTAGAATTAGAGATTAGATTGATGTCAGCCAGGAAGAAGGATTTAGCCACAATTGCTGCAAATGTCGGGCAATGGGAGAGTGATATAGGGAGTCCATATCATAGGGGTCTTTTATATCACTGTTACCCTTTACATAAGGGAGACTTCTTCCAAGCAGGATCAGTTGCCCTGGAGAGAGAAAAGAAAATACAATAAACAGTCACGTCACCGTTGTATAAGTAACATTTCTGCTTTGGTATCTGCACAGAGCTCACAATGGAACACAAAAGCACATTAAACGCTTGGCAGATCTCTCTGCTGAACTAGACATGGTATGGGTATAAATGTATTTATATATATATATATATATATATATATATATATATATATATATATATATATATATATACATATATACACACACATACATATTTACATACATATATTTACACACACACACATACATGGGGGAGCACACCATAAACTTGTTTAGCAACTTGCCCAGGTGCTGGTAAATAAAGTAACATAGTACCACACTCAACGGGAATACTTGTGAAAAAAGATCACGATTTATTAATTAAAACCAAGTTTTCGAACAACCTCAGAGTTCCAAGAAATGTATAAAAGCATTTGGCCTGACTTATACTATCCTTATATTTTGCAATAGGGGGGTACAATTTGATTACTCTTCACAATCATCTGCTGTAAACAGTATAAAGAGAATCTTCCATAAATCAAACTGTCAGCTCTAAGGAGTGGGAATCAGCTTTGTAAAACCTTTGGTCTGACCATCACCAGCAGAGTCCAATCACTTGCGCTGTGAAAAGTGAATGTTGTTTGTTTTGGAAAACCCAATAAAAATGTTGGAAAGAAAAGTGAACAATACCAGTTGTGAACATGGATAGAAAGCAAAATATAATACAACAGATAATACAGAAATCACACACTTAAAAAGTTACTTATATTCCCTGAAATACAGAGGGAAATGAAAGATACTTTTGGAGGCACAGGTTCAAGGTCTATAGGGGTTTATATTGGGTCAGTTGTAGTGCAGAGAGCACATGTAGATTAGCCAGTCAATGGGCAGCAGCACTGCTCTATCCTGATGTACAGATCTGTGATTAGCAAATAGACTGAAGGATAATAATCAGGAGGTTGACTTTCTTCTGGTCTCAGACTATTAATCAGCACTGTTTTCTTCCTTTTGCTGCAAATGAAGTCAGATTGCGCAGTGGGCTAGTCATCCCTGACCAGGAGGCAACATGATACTTATAGTTACACTGCCAGTTGCCCGTGTACTTACTGGGAGAGCCCATGTGTATCAATGATATACTCACCAGCCATAAAGCTCCAGGAGACAAGCCTTCAGTTTCCCTTAAATCTGCAGGATGACGGCCTGTATACATGTAGTCTTCTCAGAGGAACAAAGTGGCCAATACTGGAGGGGAAAGTCAACACCCGCAACTGGCCATCTGCCTAATGTATAACGTGTCCCTCTCAAAATCTGACATCTGAATTGGCCAAAAGACTTAAAAGGAGTGCTTCACCTTTATATTAACTTTTAGTGTGTTATAGAATGACCAGTTCTAAGCAATATTTAGAATTAGAGATTAGATTGATGTCAGCCAGGAAGAAGGATTTAGCCACAATTGCTGCAAATGTCGGGCAATGGGAGAGTGATATAGGGAGTCCATATCATAGGGGTCTTTTATATCACTGTTACCCTTTACATAAGGGAGACTTCTTCCAAGCAGGATCAGTTGCCCTGGAGAGAGAAAAGAAAATACAATAAACAGTCACGTCACCGTTGTATAAGTAACATTTCTGCTTTGGTATCTGCACAGAGCTCACAATGGAACACAAAAGCACATTAAACGCTTGGCAGATCTCTCTGCTGAACTAGACATGGTATGGGTATAAATGTATTTATATATATATATATATATATATATATATATATATATATATATATATATATATATATATATATATATATATATATATATATATATATATATATATATATATACACACATACATATTTACATACATATATTTACACACACACACATACATGGGGGAGCACACCATAAACTTGTTTAGCAACTTGCCCAGGTGCTGGTAAATAAAGTAACATAGTACCACACTCAACGGGAATACTTGTGAAAAAAGATCACGATTTATTAATTAAAACCAAGTTTTCGAACAACCTCAGAGTTCCAAGAAATGTATAAAAGCATTTGGCCTGACTTATACTATCCTTATATTTTGCAATAGGGGGGTACAATTTGATTACTCTTCACAATCATCTGCTGTAAACAGTATAAAGAGAATCTTCCATAAATCAAACTGTCAGCTCTAAGGAGTGGGAATCAGCTTTGTAAAACCTTTGGTCTGACCATCACCAGCAGAGTCCAATCACTTGCGCTGTGAAAAGTGAATGTTGTTTGTTTTGGAAAACCCAATAAAAATGTTGGAAAGAAAAGTGAACAATACCAGTTGTGAACATGGATAGAAAGCAAAATATAATACAACAGATAATACAGAAATCACACACTTAAAAAGTTACTTATATTCCCTGAAATACAGAGGGAAATGAAAGATACTTTTGGAGGCACAGGTTCAAGGTCTATAGGGGTTTATATTGGGTCAGTTGTAGTGCAGAGAGAACATATAGATTAGCCAGTCAATGGGCAGCAGCACTGCTCTATCCTGATGTACAGATCTGTGATTAGCAAATAGACTGAAGGATAATAATCAGGAGGTTGACTTTCTTCTGGTCTCAGACTATTAATCAGCACTGTTTTCTTCCTTTTGCTTCAAATGAAGTCAGATTGCGCAGTGGGCTAGTCATCCCTGACCAGGAGGCAACATGATACTTATAGTTACACTGCCAGTTGCCCGTGAACTTACTGGGAGAGCCCATGTGTATCAATGATATACTCACCAGCCATAAAGCTCCAGGAGACAAGCCTTCAGTTGCCCCAAATCTGCAAGATGACGGCCTGTATACATGTAGTCTTCTCAGAGGAACAAAGTGGCCAATACTGGAGGGGAAAGTCAACACCCGCAACTGGCCATCTGCCTAATGTATAACGTGTCCCTCTCAAAATCTGACATCTGAATTGGCCAAAAGACATAAAAGGAGTGCTTCACATTTATATTAACTTTTAGTGTGTTATAGAATGGCCAATTCGAAGCAATTTATTTTTCATTATTTATAGTTTAATTATTTGCCTTCTTTCCAGCTTTCAAATGGGGGTTACTGGCCCAGTCTAAAAACAAATGCTCTGTAAGGCTACAAATGTATTGTTATTGCTACTTTTTACTAGTCGTATGTATATTCAGGCCTCTCCTATTCATATTCCAGTCTCTTATTCCATTCAGTTCATGGTTACTAGGGTAATTTGGACCCTAGCAACCAGATGCCTGAAATTAAAAACTGGAAAGCTGCTGAATAAAAAGCGACATAAATCATAAAACCAATTACAAGTTATCTCAGAATATCCCTCTCTATGTTATACTAAAAGTTAGACGATAGGTGAACAAGCCCATGAAGCTCTGTAGGTGTTGAACTGCAACTCCCCGTGGCCTGTGACAGAAGAAGGCTGCAGGAGAATAAACAATGAATGAACACACGCTGCTACAGAACTACATCTACCGCCATCTTCCTCATGTATGGCTCATGCTGGGATTCCAAGCTCTGTAACAGACCTCCGACAAGCGGCATTTTCCCCTGTTATACTCTCTGAGTGCGACCCCCTAAGGCTGGAGCGGAGAGGCCTACACAAGCGCGGGCCCTTTAGCTACAGGCGACACGCCAGCGTCGTTACAATTGCAGAAAATTGAACAGGAAACGGGCCGCGAGGGATGCTGGGACGACGGAAGACGCCAACTCCTCCTCTGATTGGACTGGAACTAAAGCGCGGGTGGTGATGGGATCGCTAGTTTTTAGAGACTAGGGGACAGGTTTCCGTGTGGGAGGGGAGCACACAGGGGCCGAGCTTTTGATTGGTGGGACATGGAGGCTCGGTCCCAGTCCACAGAGCTGACTAGAACGCGTAAGGTTAAGGCGCCTCTATAAGGTGAAGTGGGCGGAGCAAGGAGTGAGGCAATGAGGTATATGGAAGGGGAGTGGGCGGGACGGGGTAGGAACTCGTCTCCGTATTTGGGAGAGAAGGCGGTCTCGGGGCGTGGCTGTAGCAGTGGGAAGGAGAGCAGTGTGGGTTAATGATGTGTGACCTTCCCTTGTGAGTGTGACAGGAAGAAGCCACAATGGCCCTGCTTAGAGGTAAGGTTGCTCCTACATACATATGGCTGCCTGTGTGCTTCACCTGCTGCTTACACTACAACTGGCCATGTACAACGGGCAGACGTCCATTATTTGGGCACAGGGTTGGCAGCTGCTGGAGGGCTCCATAGGCTTTAAATCAGCAGTGTGTGTGTCACTAAGGAAAAGTGTAAGGTCTCCCCCAAAACAACAGTATGGGCTGCTGTCCTTACTCTCTCTAACACTGTCCCTCTCTGCCCCAAACCAGACAATATTTGTCCCTAAGCCCCTCCCTCACCCCAGGGCTACCTACCTGTGCAGCCAATGGCCTCCTCCTCCTCCACCCCATAATCCTAATCCATAATCCTATCTGTCAGTCAGTTGCAGTGTATGGAAGGCTCAGCAGCTCTGTGTGATACAATGGTGCTCTGTGTGGTACAGTGGTGCTCTGTGTGATACAATGGTGCTCTGTGTGATACAATGGTGCTCAGTGTGATACAATGGTGCTCAGTGTGGTACAGTGGTGCTCTGTGTGGTACAGTGGTGCTCTGTGTGGTACAGTGGTGCTCTGTGTGATACAGTGGTGCTCTGTGTGATACAATGGTGCTCTGTGTGGTACAATGGTGCTCTGTGTGATACAATGGTGCTCTGTGTGATACAATGGTGCTCTGTGTGGTACAATGGTGCTCTGTGTGATACAATGGTGCTCTGTGTGGTACAGTGGTGCTCTGTGTGATACAATGGTGCTCTGTGTGATACAATGGTGCTCAGTGTGGTACAATGGTGCTCTGTGTGGTACAGTGGTGCTCTGTGTGGTACAGTGGTGCTCTGTGTGATACAGTGGTGCTCTGTGTGATACAATGGTGCTCTGTGTGGTACAATGGTGCTCTGTGTGATACAATGGTGCTCTGTGTGGTACAGTGGTGCTCTGTGTGGGTACAGTGGTGCTCTGTGTGGTACAGTGGTGCTCTGTGTGGTACAGTGGTGCTCTGTGTGGTACAGTGGTGCTCTGTGTGATACAGTGGTGCTCTGTGTGATACAATGGTGCTCTGTGTGGTACAATGGTGCTCTGTGTGATACAATGGTGCTCTGTGTGGTACAGTGGTGCTCTGTGTGATACAGTGGTGCTCTGTGTGATAGAATGGTGCTCCGTGTGATAGAATGGTGCTCTGTGTGGTACAGTGGTGCTCTGTGTGATACAGTGGTGCTCTGTGTGATACAATGGTGCTCTGTGTGATACAATGGTGCTCTGTGTGGTACAGTGGTGCTCTGTGTGGTACAATGGTGCTCTGTGTGATACAGTGGTGCTCTGTGTGATACAGTGGTGCTCTGTGTGATACAATGGTGCTCTGTGTGATACAATGGTGCTCTGTGTGATACAATGGTGCTCTGTGTGATACAGTGGTGCTCTGTGCATTTACTATATCATTATGGATCATTGTGGTTTCTATTGAAGGCCATCGGCACACCTATACCTCAATCGCCGTTCTCTCACCCATTGCCTGTAGCCAAGTAACTCCACTGATGAGTAAAACGCACTGCTGATACGTGTTGTGCTCAGAGGTATGTGATACTCACCCATGTGACAGCATGCATTTAAAGGGATACTGTCATGGAAAAACATGTTTTTTAAACAGTTAATAGTGCTGCTCCAGCAGAATTCTGCACTGAAATCCATTTCTCAAAAGCGCAAACAGAATTTTTTTATATTTAATGTTGAAATCTGACATGGGGCTCCGCTAGACATATTGTCAGTTGCCCTCAGTCATGTGACTTGTGCTCTGATAAACTTCGGTCACTCTTTACTGCTGTACTGTAAGTTGGAGTGATATCACCCCCCCTCCCTTTCTTCCCCAGCAGCCTAATAACAGAACAATAGGAAAGTAACCAGATAGCAGCTCTCTAACACAAGATAACAGCTGCCTGGTAGATCTAAGAACAACACTCAATAGTAAAATCCAGGTCCCACTGAGACACATTCAGTTACATTGAGTAGGAGAAACAACAGGCTGCCAGAAAGCAGTTCCATCCTAAAGTGCTGGCTCTTTCTGAAAGCACATGACCAGGCAAAATGACCTGAGATGCACCTACACACCAATATTACAACTAAATACACTTGTTGGTTCAGGAATGAAATTTTATATTGTAGAGTGAATTATTTGCAGTGTAAACATTGTAATTTAGAAATAAAGACTACACCATAAAAATCATGACAGAATCCCTTTAAATATATAAATATACTAAGTACATAGATATTAGACTATTCAGGGGATTCTCCACCTTTAGTATGATGTAGAGAGTGATATTCTAAGACAACTTGCAATTGGTTTTCATGTTTTATTATTTGGGGTTTTCGAGTTATTTAGCTTTTAATTCAGCAGCTCTCCAGTTTGCAATTTCAGCCAGCTGGTTGCTAGGGTCCGAATTCCCCTAGCAACCATGCATTGGTTTGAATAAGAGAAAAGATGGGTAATAAAAAGTGGCAATAACGTGTAGCCTTACAGAACATTTATTTTGAGATGGGGTCGGTGACGCCCATTTGAAAGTTGGAAAGAGTCAGAAGAAAAAATGCAAATAATTTAAAACAGCAAAGCATTGATGAGTGTGCGTGCAGATAGGTGTTATGATTCAGGAATTCCAAGTAAACCCTTAGAGAATATACACATTTCTGATGCCCCATAAATCAATATCTGGGCAGATTTATTAAGAGTCGAATTTTCAAATTTGAATTTTCAAATTTGTTTTATGGTCAAAACTATTAAATTCGACTAGGGAATTATCCAAACTCGATTCGAGTTTTCTTAAAAAAATCTGAATACCATTTTCAAATTTATCATACTCTGGCCCTTTCAGAATTCGAATTAGACTATTTGCCGCTGAAATACTGTTTAAGTCGATGGGAAACGTCCAGGGATCGATTTGGAGATTTTTGCAGCCTTCCTGACATTCAAGGAGAAAAAACTCAAATCGAGTTTGTTCAATTCAAATTCGATTAGAGTTTTCAAGTTGTTTAAATTAGTTTGAATTTTAATAATTTGATTTTATTAATAAATTTCCCCCAGTCGAATTTTTAATACATTTGAATTTAAGGGAGTTTGAAAAAAAAAACTCACATGAATTCGAAATTCGACCCTTGATAAATCTGCCACTAAGGGGCAGATTTATCAAGGGTCGAATTTCGAGGTGATGGGATTTTTTTTAAACTCCCATCACCTTGAAATTCAAATAAAAAAAAAGACCAACAGAAATCTATAAAAAAAACAAAATAGAATTTTTTAACTTCGGGTGAATAGGCTGTATTGGAATGTTTGATTGGAATTCGGATCGTATTCGATCAAATTCGAATCTAAATATTTTCCAAAAAAAAAAAAAAGTCCACCAAATGACTCCAAATAGGTTGTAGGAGGTCCCCCATAGGCTAAAACAGCAATTCCGCAGGTTTTAGATGGTGAATAGTCACATTTTTAAAGAGACAATACATGATAAATTTCGATATTAGAATTTTCGATTTTTTTTCAAATTCGATTCGAATTTGGACTATTCCCTAGACAAAGAACACTAAAATTACCTCAAAATTCGAATTTAAAAATTAAAATTTTCACTTCGAACCTTGATAAATCTGTCCCTTAATGTGTTTCACTACAGTGGATCTCAGTACAAAATCGGGCTTTACTCACAAGGACGCATGCAAGCTTCAAACACAGGGGGGACGCAGAATGTTGCATTTAACAGGCATCCCCGGTAGTACAGGCCCCTTAAGAAGAAAGGATTGCGCTTCTTCCTGTACTCCCCTGCGGAGAAACACATTTAAACTGACAGCCGGGGAACTTAAAGTAGAGGTATGGGACCTGTTATCCAGAATGCTCGGGATCTGGGGCTTTCCAAATAACGCATCTTTCCATAATTTTTATCTTCATACCTTAAAGGGATACTGTCATGGGAAAAAAATTTTTTTCAAAATGAATCAGTTAATAGTGCTGATCCAGCAGAATTCTGCACTGAAATCCATTTCTCAAAAGAGCAAACAGATTTTTTTATATTCAATTTTGAAATCTGACATGGGGCTAGACATTTTGTCAATTTCCCAGCTGCCCCTGGTCATGTGACTTGTGCTCTGATAAACTTCAATCACTCTTACTGCTGTACTGCAAGTTGGAGTGATATCACCCCCTCCCTTTTACCCCCCCCAGCAGCCAAACAAAAGAACAATGGGAAGGTAACCAGATAGCAGCTCCCTAACACAAGATAACAGCTGCCTGGTAGATCTAAGAACAACACTCAATAGTAAAAACCCATGTCCCACTGAGACACATTCAGTTACATTGAGTAGGAAAAACAGCAGCCTGCCAGAAAGCATTTCTCTCCTAAGTCACATGACCAGGGGCAGCTGGGAAACTGACAATATGTCTAGCCCCATGTCAGATTTCAAAATTTAATATAAAAAATCTGTTTGCTCTTTTGAGAAATGGATTTCAGTGCAGAATTCTGCTGGAGTAGCACTATTAACTGATGTGTTTTGAAAAAAACATGTTTTCCCATGACAGGATCCCTTTAAGTCTACTAGAAAATCATATAAACATTAAATAAACCCAATAGGCTGGTTTTGCCTCCAATAAGGATTAATTATATCTTAGTTTGGATCAAGTACAAGCTACTGTTTTATTATTACACAGAAAAAGGAAATCATTTTTAAAAATTGAATTGTTTGGATAAAATGGAGTCTATGGGGAGATGGCCTTTCCATAATTTGGAGCTTTCTGGATAACTGGCTTCCGGATAACAGATCCCATACCTCATCAGGACGAGCCCCAAATTGGATGTGCTCACTCGTTCACTATTCATATGATTAGTACACCATGTGCTGTGATTTTCTGCCAAGGACACCCACTTAGTGTGTAACCTGTTTCCATTGCTGTTTCCCTTTTAAAGGAGAACTAAACCCTAAAAATAAATGTGGCTAAAAATGGCATATTTTATATAGTGAACTTATTGCACGAGGCTAAAGTTTCAGTTTGTCAATAGCAGCAATGATCCAGGACTTCAAACTTGTCACAGGGGGTCACCATCTTGGAAAGTGTCTGTGACACTCACATGCTCAGTGGGCTCTGATTGGCTGTTTAGAATCTAAGCTTAGGGCTCGTCACTAATTATCCAGCAGAAAATGAGCTTCCCTGGCTGTAATATAAGCTGATGCTACAGGTTTGCTGATTATTCAATTCTGATGCTAATTGCACTGGTTTCTGTGCTGCCATGTAGTAATTATGTGTATTAATTACTAATCAGCCTTATATTGTGTACAGTATGTGTACTGTATATTGTGAGTGGGTCCCTAAGCTCAGTAAGTGACAGCAGCACAGAGCATGTGCAGTGAATCAGCAGAAAAGAAGATGGGGAGCTACTGGGGCATCTTTGGAGACACAGATCTTTACTGCTAAAATGCATGGGGAATATTGGCTATATGTAAGGACAGCAGAAAAGACTATAGTCTGTATTACTCAAGAATGGAATACACAGGGTTAATATATGAAATGCAAACATGAGACTTAATGAATGAGGATGCTCCGGTATGATTTATGCCTATGACTTCCGATTTTTTTTTTTTTTACTAGGAATTTTTATTGTTGGCGCCAAAAGAACCCCCTTCGGGACATATGGGGGGCTGTTAAAAGACCACACAGCGACTGATCTGGGTGAGATTGCAGCGAAGGCGGCACTTGTAGCCGGGAAGGTGTCCCCTGATGTTGTGGATAGCGTCATATTTGGCAACGTTGCTCAGGTACTATATATCTAATATATACACTATACAGGCATCGGATCCGTTATCCGGAAACCTGTTATCCAGAAAGCTCCAAATTACAGAAAGGCCGTCTCCCATAGACTCCATTATAATAAAATAATCCACATTTTTAAAATGATTTCCTTTTTCTGTGTAATAATAAAACAGTAGCTTGTACTTGATCCCAACTAAGATATAATTAATCCTTATTGGAGGCAAAAAACAGCCTATTGGGTTTATTTAATGTTTAAATGAGTTTCTAGAATATCCAAGATCTGTTATCCGAAAAACCCTAGGTCCCGAGCATTCTGGTTATATATATATATATATATTTGATATATGTTGGTCTCTACATCCCAATATACCTGTGCCATCAAGCACATAAATCCCTGTAGCACATGTATATTTATTTACAAATACTTTCTGGTCTAGCATATGGATGAGCACAGATTTTACTAATTTATAGCAATATTTGATTTGATTTCCAGACCGCTTCCGATGCCATCTACCTGGCCAGGCACGTGGGTCTGCGGGCAGGTGTTCCGATCCCTGTACCAGCGCTTACAGTTAACAGGCTCTGTGGGTCTGGATTCCAGTCAATTGTCAATGGATGTCAGGTACAATAGCACATATTATATCTGTTTCACTGAGGTCATGAAATAACACGTTTATATGCAGAACTTTTTCATGGTGCTGGGGTTTGTTCAACTTTGAATTCACTTTTAATATGAGGTACCGTATATACTCGTGTATAAGCCGACCCGTGTATAAGCAGAGGTACCTAATTTTACCTACAAAAACTGGGAAAACTTATTGACTCGCGTATAAGCCTAGACACAACCACAGCCCTGTCTCCCAGCAGCGCACATTCTGCCAAAGCGACCCCCCCAGCGATCAACCGGACTTCTTTGCAAAGCTGATGGTGACAGAGAATTGCCAAACGGATTACTGTGTGCATTGTCCCACTGTCCCACTACCATGTGCAGAGGGTGCTGTTTGATATTGCCATCACTGTTAATCTTTTGTATAACCAACAGAGGGCGCTGTGTGATATTGCAGTCACTGTTAATCTTTCATATAACCAACAGAGGGTGCTGTGTGATATTGCAGTCACTGTTATTCTTTCATACAACCAACAGATGGCGCTGTGTGATATTGCAGTCACTGTTAATCTTTCATATAACCAACAGAGGGTGCTGTGTGATATCGCAGTCACTGTTATTCTTTCATACAACCAACATATGGCGCTGTGTGATATTGCAGTCACTGTTAATCTTTCATATAACCAACAGAGGGTGCTATGTGATATTGCAGTCCCGGTTATTCTTTTATACAACCAACAGATGGCACTGTGTGATATTGCAGTCCCTGTTATTCTTTCATACAACCAACAGATGGTGCTGTGTGATATTGCAGTCTCTGTTATTCTTTCATACAACCAACAGATGGCACTGTGTGATATTGCAGTCCCTGTTATTCTTTCATACAACCAACAGATGGTGCTGTGTGATATTGCAGTCCCTGTTATTCTTTCATACAACCAACAGATGGTGCTGTGTGATATTGCAGTCCCTGTTATTCTTTCATATAACCAACAGATGGCGCTGTGTGATATTGCAGTCACTGTTAATCTTTCATATAACCAACAGAGGGCGCACTGTTATTCTTTCATATAACCAACAGAGGGCATTGTGGGATATTGCAGTCTCTCCCCAAGTGAACTGTTGGTATAGGAATGATTAAAAGTGACTGCAATCTCAGCTACTCGGACCGCTGACCCGCGTATAAGCCGAGGTAGACTTTTTCAGCACATTGTGGATGCTGAAAAACTCGGCTTATACGCGGGTATATACGGTATATTTTAAGACAATTCGCAACTGGTTTTAATTTTTTTGCTATTTGTGGTTTTTGAGTTATTTAGCTTTTTATTCAGCAGATCTCCAGTTTGCATTTCAACAATCTGGTTGCTAGGCTCCAAATTACCCTAGCAACCATGCGCTGAATGGAATAAGCGACTGGAATATGAATAGGAGAGGCCTGAATAGAAACATGAGTAATAAAAAGTAGCAATAACAAAACATTTGTAGCCTTACAGAGCATTTGTTTTTAGATGTGGTCAGTGACCCCCATTTGAAAGCTGGAAAGATTTAGAAGAAGGCAGCAAATAATTAAAAAAAAAATACAAAAAATAAATAATGAAGACCATTTAAAAAGTTGGTTAGAAATGGCCATTCTATAACACACTAAGGGGCAGATTTATCAAGGGTCGAATTTCAAATTGAAAAAACTTCGAATTCATAAAGACCAACTGAAATTAAGCCAAAGTCTTTTTTTTGGGTCCAATAGGTCAGTTTTCGATCGAATAGGTCCATGTTCAGCCGAGTCGAAGGAATAGCGCATTCGATCGAATTCTATTCAATCAATCTATTCAAAGTCCACCAATTGACTCCAAATAAGTTCTAGGAGGTTTTAGATGGCGAATGTTCAAAGTCAAATTTTTAAAGAGACTGTACATGATAAGTTTCGATTGTAGAATTTTTTTGCAAATTCAAATCAAATTTGCACTATTCCCTAGTCGAAGTACACAAAAATAGCACGAAATTCGAATTTTTTCAACTAAAAAATTCCCCTCGACCTTTGATATATCTGCCCCTAAAAGTTGACTGAAAGTTGAACCATCCCTAATGTACAAACCTGCACACGGAGTGTTCAGATGGTCTCTGGAGGCTGTTCTGGGGAAATGTCTTGGAGACAAAACTCAAAGCAATGTCACAAAATGATTGATCTAATCAGTGGTGGGTCGAATAGGCTAGTGTTTGCAATAGGGATGCACCAAATCCAGGATTTGGTTCAGGTTTCAGCCTTTTTCAGCAGGATTTGCATTCGTCCGAATCCTTCTGTCTGGCCTAATCAAATCGTAATCTGCATATGTAAATTAGGGGCGGGAAGGAAATCACGTGACATTTTGTCACAAAACAAGGAAATATAAAATGTTTTCCTCTTCCCACCCCTAATTGCATATGCAAATTAGGATTCGGTTCGGTATTCGGCCGAATCTTTCGCAAAGGATTCAGGGGTTCGGCCAAATCAAAAATAGTGAATTCTGTGCATCCCTAGTTGGCAAGCAGAGGTAAAGCCCTGTAGCGAGAGATACTGGAACATGACATAATATATGCTTCTTGATTAGGGAACATTTTTATTTATAATGTAGTTGCTTTAGGGGTAACTGGAAACTGAATTTGGAACACTGATTCTGGGCAGCTCATTTCAAGGCAGGTTCTACAGTGAACATTGGGAATAAACATCTTGTAGTAAAGGAAAGAACTTTACTAAAAGGACTGTATGCATTTTTCTTATTTCTCAGGAAATCGGCCTCAGAGAATCAGAGATTGTGATGTGTGGAGGATCAGAGAGCATGAGCCAAGCACCCTACGCTGTTCGGAACATCCGCTTTGGTACCAAGCTGGGAGCAGACATTAAGGTGCGTTTATTGACTGGATTGCTTGGATCTTATATGGCAAAGGTAGCAGTGGCGGAACTACCAGGGTCGCAAACAGTGCAGTTGCACCAGGGCCCCTGCCCCTACACCCTTTATGGGGCCCGGGGCCCGGGGTCTGCCGCGTCCCAGGAAAATACTTGTAAATCAGATTCCTTTTTCCTGCAGTCCCCAGTGGCCCAGCCCACCTACAATCCCGATTGGCCCAGCCCATCCACCATTCCGATTTGGCCCATCCACCATTCCGATTGGCCCATCCCGCCTTCAAACCTAATTGGCTCCGCCTTCTTCTGAACCCGATTGGCCCGCCCATCCCCAATTCCGATTGGCCCAGCCCACAGCTGAACCCTATTGGCTTATCCCCAAGTGGGCGGCCGTTAATCCAGCCTCCAGGAGAGAGAGACTACTGCTGCTGCTGTGCTGCCCCACAGCACAACACCCCCCTCCATTCGCTGACTGGGGACTATGTGTGCTTGTGTTGGTTGGAGACATCACAGTTCTCACAGTGCCCGCTGCTCTGCTGCGCCTCCCTCTATGTGGTAAAGTTTACCTCACTCACTAACTGCTCAGTGCTCACTCAAGTCAACTCTCACTGAGTGTGTCTGTGAGTGTGTGTCTGTCTGAATGTGTGTCTGTGAGTGTGTGTGTCTGTGAGTGTGTGTGTCTGTGAGTGTGTGTGTCTGTGAGTGTGCGTGTCTGTGAGTGTGTGTGTCTGTGAGTATGTGTCTGTCTTAGTGTGTCTGTGAGTGAGTGTGTCTGTGAGTGTGTGTCTGTCTGAGTGTGTGTCTATGAGTGTGTTTCTGTGAGTGTGTGTGTCTGAGTGTGTGTCTGTGAGTGTGTTTCTGTTTGAGTGTGTGTCTGTGAGTGTGTGTCTGTGTGTGTCTATGAGTGTGTTTCTGTGAGTGTGTGTGTCTGAGTGTGTGTCTGTGAGTGTGTGTCTGTCTGAGTGTGTGTGTCTGTGAGTGTGTGTGTCTGTGAGTGTGTATGTGTCTGTGAGTGTGTGTCTGTAAGTGTGTGTCAGTGTGTGAGTGTATGTGTCTGTCTGTGCCTGTGAGTGTGTGTCTGTCTGTGTGTGTGGAGGATTTGATACCCTTATTGTATTACTTTATTTTGTTAAGATTTTTCTGTTTACGAATTTGGCTAGTTTTGGGCTACTTCTAAAATGGCTTTTGGCAAATTTTTGCCTAGTTTTTTGATAGTCTTTGGCTGGTTTTGAAATGAAAACCTGGCAACCCTGAGAGAGCAGAAGAGGAGGGCGAAACAGAATGTAGGAAGAATGTAGGGTGGACAATATAAGTGTAAATACTTGGTGGTTGGGGAGAAAATAAGATTCCTTATAATACATGTGTGATACTCAAGAGTTCCCTCTATAACTCAGCCTGCAGCCTTGTGCCTTTATATGGTCACAGAACAACCCCTCAGTGACTTCTAATATCCTTATCATTTACAGTAGGGGGTACATTATCCCTTATAATACATGAGTGATACTCAGAGTTCCCTCTATAACTCAGCCTGCAGCCTTGTGCCTTTATATGGTCACAGAACAACCCCTCAGTGACTTCTAATATCCTTATCATTTACAGTAGGGGGTACATTATCCCTTATAATACATGAGTGATACTCAGAGTTCCCTGTATAACTCAGCCTGCAGCCTTGTGCCTTTATATGGTCACAGAACAACCCCTCAGTGACTTCTAATATCCTTATCATTTACAGTAGGGGGTACATTATCCCTTATAATACATGAGTGATACTCAGAGTTCCCTGTATAACTCAGCCTGCAGCCTTGTGCCTTTATATGGTCACAGAACAACCCCCCAGTGACTTCTAATATCCTTATCATTTACAGTAGGGGGTACATTATCCCTTATAATACATGAGTGATACTCAGAGTTCCCTGTATAACTCAGCCTGCAGCCTTGTGCCTTTATATGGTCACAGAACAACCCCTCAGTGACTTCTAATATCCTTATCATTTACAGTAGGGGGTACATTATCCCTTATAATACATGAGTGATACTCAGAGTTCCCTGTATAACTCAGCCTGCAGCCTTGTGCCTTTATATGGTCACAGAACAAATGACTTCTAATATCCTTATCATTTACAGTAGGGGGTACATTATCCCTTATAATACATGAGTGATACTCAAGAGTTCCCTCTATAACTCAGCCTGCAGCCTTGTGCCTTTATATGGTCACAGAACAACCCCTCAGTGACTTCTAATATCCTTATCATTTAAAGTAGGGGGTACATTATCCCTTATAATACATGAGTGATACTCAGAGTTCCCTCTATAACTCAGCCTGCAGCCTTGTGCCTTTATATGGTCACAGAACAACCCCTCAGTGACTTCTAATATCCTTATCATTTACAGTAGGGGGTACATTATCCCTTATAATACATGAGTGATACTCAGAGTTCCCTGTATAACTCAGCCTGCAGCCTTGTGCCTTTATATGGTCACAGAACAACCCCTCAGTGACTTCTAATATCCTTATCATTTACAGTAGGGGGTACATTATCCCTTATAATACATGAGTGATACTCAGAGTTCCCTGTATAACTCAGCCTTCAGCCTTGTGCCTTTATATGGTCACAGAACAACCCCTCAGTGACTTCTAATATCCTTATCATTTACAGTAGGGGGTACATTATCCCTTATAATACATGAGTGATACTCAGAGTTCCCTGTATAACTCAGCCTGCAGCCTTGTGCCTTTATATGGTCACAGAACAACCCCTCAGTGACTTCTAATATCCTTATCATTTACAGTATTATTATTATTATTAACATGTATTTATATAGCGCCAACATATTGCGTAGCACTGTAAAGTAAATGTGATTATACAACTACATCACACGAATTACATATATAGAATATATGGAGTAACAAACGTCACAATCAATACAGGTACAAAAAGGTGAGGAAGGCCCTATGCATATGCATACAGTCTAAAGGGAAGGGAGTAATACACAAGGTGTGGGACTGGGCAAGATCGAAGTAAGTGGGTGAGAAATGTGGTATTGTATGTGGTGTTGCGTTTGGTAGTTAAGCGGAGTGAGGGTAGGCTTCTCGAAAGAAGTGCGTTTTCAGAGATTTTTTTGAAAGCAGAAAGGTTGGGAGAAAGTCGGACAGACCGTGGGAGAGCGTTCCAGAGGAGGGGTGCAGCCCTTGCAAAGTCTTGAATGCGAGCATGTGAGGAGGTAATGAGAGAAGAGTTGAGTAGGAGGTCAGTAGAGGAGCGTAGTAAGCGAGTGGGTGAGTATATAGAGATGAGTTCAGAGATGTAGGGTGGAGCAGAGTTGTGAAGTGCTTTGAAAGTCAGTGTCATTAATTTGAATTTGATTCTGAAAGGTAGCGGAAGCCAGTGCAGGGATTGACAGAATGGCGAGGCAGAGGAGGAGCGGTTGCTGAGGTGTATGAGCCTCGCAGCAGTGTTCATTATGGACTGGAGAGGTGACAGTCTCTGGAGGGGGAGGCCAATTAAAAGCGAGTTACAGTAGTCTAGACGCGATATGATGAGAGAGTGAATAAGAATTTTGGCAGTGTCTTGGGTGATAAATGATCGTATTTTGGATATGTTCTTTAGGTGGAAGTGACATGATTTGATAAGTGACTGGATATGAGGAGTGAATGTACATTATCCCTTATAATACATGAGTGATACTCAGAGTTCCCTGTATAACTCAGCCTGCAGCCTTGTGTCTTTATATGGTCACAGAACCCCTCAGTGACTTCTAATATCCTTATCATTTACAGTAGGGGGTACATTATCCCTTATAATACATGAGTGATACTCAGAGTTCCCTGTATAACTCAGCCTGCAGCCTTGTGTCTTTATATGGTCACAGAACCCCTCAGTGACTTCTAATATCCTTATCATTTACAGTAGGGGGTACATTATCCCTTATAATACATGAGTGATACTCAGAGTTCCCTGTATAACTCAGCCTGCAGCCTTGTGCCTTTATATGGTCACAGAACAACCCCTCAGTGACTTCTAATATCCTTATCATTTACAGTAGGGGGTACATTATCCCTTATAATACATGAGTGATGCTCAGAGTTCCCTGTATAACTCAGCCTGCAGCCTTGTGTCTTTATATGGTCACAGAACCCCTCAGTGACTTCTAATATCCTTATCATTTACAGTAGGGGGTAACATTATCCCTTATAATACATGAGTGATACTCAGAGTTCCCTGTATAACTCAGCCTGCAGCCTTGTGCCTTTATATGGTCACAGAACAACCCCTCAGTGACTTCTAATATCCTTATCATTTACAGTAGGGGGTACATTATCCCTTATAATACATGAGTGATACTCAGAGTTCCCTGTATAACTCAGCCTGCAGCCTTGTGCCTTTATATGATCACAGAACAACCCCTCAGTGACTTCTAATATCCTTATCATTTACAGTAGGGGGTACATTATCCCTTACAATACATGAGTGATACTTAGAGTTCCCTGTATAACTCAGCCTGCAGCCTTGTGCCTTTATATGGTCACAGAACAACCCCTCAGTGGCTTCTAATATCCTTATCATTTACAGTAGTGGGTGCATAATGCCTTATATCATTAAAATACAGTGAAACCTCCATTTTACATGTCCTTTTTACATGTAACGTTTGGATTAACTTTTAGTATGTTATATAATGGCTAATTCTAAGCAACGTTTCAATTGGTCTTCATTATTTATTTTTTATTGTGAATGATTTTCCTTCCTCTTCTACATCTTTCCAACATTTAAATGGGGGTTATCGACTGCATCTAAAAACAAATGCTTTGTAAAGAAGATACACTTTTACTGTTGCTACTTTTTAATAACTAATTTATGTATATAGACCCTCTTCTATTCATATTTCAGTCTCTTATTCAAATCAATGCATGGTTGCTAGGGGAATTTGGACACTAGCAACCTGACTGCTGAAATTGCAACTGAAGAGCTGCTGAATAAAAAGCTAAATAAGTAAAAAACCACAAATAATAAAAAATGAAAACCAATTGCAAATTGTCTCAGAATATTCCTCTCTACATCATACTAAAAGTTAACTGATAGGTGAACAACACCTTTCGGGGGGCCCAGTTGTAAATTTCTGTACCGGGGCCCTTAGGGGTCTAGTTACCCCACTGAAAGGTAGCTGTTAAAGGAGAAGGAAAGGCATATTTAATTGTGGGTGCCAAAAAGTTAGACACCAACAAGCAGGGCTGCAGTTAGAAATCCCGGGGCCCCATACAATATCCCAGATCCCGCCCACTCCACATGACAGTTAAAAGACCACACAGACATCAGCGCTCAAAAAGGTGACCCCCCCCACACACAAGTTATAAAAAGCTTTTGGGAACCAGGGCCCCCCTATAAGTTAAAAAATATATATTGGCGCCAGGGCCCCCCATGTTTTTAAAAAGCATTGGTGCCAGGGCTCCCCTTACAAGTTAAAAAAAAATTGGGGCCCCAAAGAATATTTTGTAAAAAAAAAACATTGGTGGCAGGGGCCTATAGAGTATTAAAAGAATACATTGGTGACCAGGGGATTAAAAAAAAACACACACATTGGTGTTCATAGGAATTGAAGTCGTGGCTTCAGGACTCCAACTTCGCCCCCTTTTGTGACCACGGGTCTTTTCTCCGCTTCAGGACTTCAATTTCGGCTGTTTTTGTCACTTCGGGTCCTTTTGCCGCTTCAGGTTACCCAATGCAACTAACCAAATTCTTAATGGAGAGACTTCACTATTGTATAAATGGAATTGCGCAGCAGCTCCCCATAGCTCATCATCATAAAATTACTGATCCCTTCAATTTTGGCTATTTTCGGGACTCTGGGTCTTTTTGCCGCTTCAGGACTTAAATTTCACCTCCTTTGGTGACTTTGGGTCTTTTCGACGATTCAGGACTTCAATTTCGGCTATTTTCGTGGCTTCAGGTCTTTTCGTGGCTTCAGGACTTCAATTTCGTCTGTTTTCGTAACTTTGGGTCTTTTCGCCGTTTCGGGACTATGGCTTTTCCGGCTTCAGCCTGGGCCCCCTTCAGGCCCAGGCCCTGTACACTTGTACCCCCTGTGCCCCCTTGATGGCGACCCTGCCCTCAAGTGATTGTAAATACTTTCCTCACACCCCGGGCCGGTGCTCCTATCAGAAGAAAACTGCACGGTCCGGGGGTTATTTCAGCGAGCACCACGGAGCCATCCTCTTCCAGCTTCTTCTTTCTTAAAAATTTCCTGGGCAGACGCATGCGCTGTAGAACAAAATAACGACTTCTTCAAAGTCTTGACTTTTCGTACTACTGCGCATGCGGCTGCCCCATGAAATTACTGTATATACTCGAGTATAAGCCGAGTTTTTCAGCCCCCAAAATATGCTGAAAAACTCTACCTCGGCTTATACTCGGGTCAAGCACAAAAACGGTCGCCGGCGCCTTAGAATAGTAGCCGGCGCCTAAGAATATTCGCCGGCGCCTTAGAATAGTAGCCGGCGCCTAAGAATATTCGCCAGCGCCTTACAATAGTAGCCGGCACCTAAGAATATTCGCCGGCGCCTTAGAATAGTAGCCGGCGCCTAAGAATAGTCATCCAAAAACGAGATTGAAACTTACCAGAAGCTGCTGCATTTCTCACCCTCGGCTTATACTCGAGTCAATAAGCTTTGCCAGTTTTTGGAGGTTAAATTAGGTACCTCGGCTTATACTCGGGACGGCTTATACTCGAGTATATACGGTAGAAGAAAGAAGTATAAAGAAGCTTATGGCTCCATGGTGCTCGCTGAAAGGACCCCTCGGACCGGTGCAGTTTTTTGCTGATAGGAGCACCAGCCCAGGGCCTTTCCTTCTCCTTTAAAGCTAACAATGTCCCTTTACTTTGCATTAATCTGGATTCTTAAAAGTGATACTGACACTAAAAAAAACACATATATTTTTAAAATATGAATGTACATTAAAAGTTACCTATCGGTCATGCTGATTAAGTACTCTGTCAACTCCAAATAAATGGCCGAAACTGATCTTGCAGGCTGTTGTTGTCCTATTTAAAGATTAAAGGGGTTGTTCGCCTTTAAATACTTCTTTTCAGTTCAATTGTGAATTGTTAGAATATCCCTCTCTACATCATACTAAAAGTGAATTCAAAGGTGAACAACTTTAAAGAGTCTGCAACCCACCCTCCCAGAGCTGCTTTAGAAGGTGAAATATGAAACTTTACACTTCAATATTAGTAAAACTATTTGGAAAAAGTAATTGGAAAAAGTCTGTTTCTGGTGATCTGTCTGAAACCAACTGAACTGAAAAAAAGTGTTTGAAGGTGAACAACCCCATTCAAAATTAAAAGATGAAAAACCATTGAAAAAGGTTTATGGTTAACAATCTGAAAACAACTCAACTGAAAAAAAAGTGTTTGAAGAAAAATAATACAAGGGATCGGTAATTTTATGATGATGAGCTATGGGGAGCCGCTGCTATTTATACAATAGTGAAGTCTCTCCATTAAGAATTTGGTTAGTTGCGTTGGGTATTTTCGACTATCTAGAATTAAAGCATAATTTATTTTTTATTTTAGATGGAAGACATTTTGTGGGCTGCGCTAACCGACTCTCACATCAAGACCCCCATGGCAATCACTGCTGAGAATCTAGGGGCGAAATATGGCATCACCAGGGAAGACTGTGACAAATACGCCTTCCAGACGCAGCAGAGATGGAAAGCCGGTATGTTTTTTAGCTCCTTTAGTGATTTTACTGTTGATCCATCTACCTATTAAAGAAGAACTAAAGAAGTAGGTAGAAATGTTGTACATGATGTTTTGTGCTTCTGTACCAGCCCAAGGCAACCACAGCCCTTTAGCAGTAAAGATCTGTGTCTCCAAAGATGCCCCAGTAGCTCCCCATCTTTTTTTCTGCTGATTCACTGCACATGCTCTGTGCTGCTGTCACTTACTGAGCTTAGGGAGCCACTCACAATATACAGTACACATAGAATAGAAATCTCACAATATAAGGCTGATTAGTAATTAATACACATAATTACTACATGGCAGCACAGAAACCAGTGCAATTAGCATCAGAATTGAATAATCAGCAAACCTGTAGCATCAGCTTATATTACAGCCAGGGAAGCTCATTTTCTGCTGGATAATTAGTGACGAGCCCTAAGCTTAGCTTCTCAACAGCCAATCAGAGCCCACTGAGCATGAGTGTCACAGAGACTTTCCAAGATGGTGACCCCCTGTGACAAGTTTGAAGTCCTGGATCATTGCTGCTATTGACAAGCTGAAACTTTTGCCTCATGCAATAAGTTCAGTATATAAAATATGACATTTTAGACATATTCATTTTTAGGGTTTAGTTCTCTTTTAATAGTTTAATTCAAAGTACTAACTACTCTGTATCAGTCTTCTGAATTCATCTTCACAACATCTGCTGGAAGCTTAACATTCTCAGAGCAATTGGGCCAGTTGACTCTTGATTGTGCTCTCCACAGCTCAGGATTCTGGATATTTTGTTGCTGAGATGGCTCCTATTGAACTAAAATCAAGGAAAGGCCCTATCAAAATGGAACAGGATGAGCACCCCAGACCACAGACTACACTAGAACAGATGGCCAAGCTCCCTCCTGTGTTCAAGAAGGATGGAATGGTGACTGCAGGAAACGCATCGGTAAGAAACCATTTTGAATTTCATGTTTTTAATTTGGACAATTAAAGGGGAACTATTGCAGAAATGAAAATTAAAATATAAGCTTTCTCATACTGAAATAAGAAACTTTCTAAATACAATCAATTCTGCATCGTTTCTGAAATAATCAAGTTTATCTTCACTATTCCTCTCTCAACATCTGTTTCTCTTCATTCTCTCTTCATGCAGCAGTTGGGTGTCAGATATTCATTGACAGTTAGATCCAATATATCTTATAGGGAGGCTCCTTTCCTAGCAGATGTATTAGAGCTCACTCAAATAACTGATTCCAGTACAGACAAAATCTAACAAAATAACTGTCTTTTGCACAAATCCTGCATGTAGAGAGACATGATGTCTGGTGAGTTTAATAGAGTGACCTCTAATACATCTTCTAGGCAAAAGGAGCCCCCCTATAAGTTATATTGGATCTAACTGTCAGTGAATATCTGACACCCAACTGCTGCATGAAGACAGAATGAAGAGAAACAGATGCTAAAAGAGAAATAGTGAAGATAAACTTGATTATTTCTGAAGCAATGCAGAATTTTTAATTGTTTATAGAAAGTTTCTTATTTCAGTATGCTGAAGCTTATATTAAATTTTCGCAATAGTTCCCCTTAAAGGTAGACGTAGCAAAGACCAGCTTGTTTCTGAAACTGGCCAACTATATTGTTCAGTATATGGCCACATTTTAGGTTCAGCGCTAATCTTAATTCCTTTCCAATTTACCTCCTGACCCGTAAATACTCTGTGCAAAATACCACTTTATATATTTATGTATAGGGAATATGCGATGGAGCTGGTGTCGTGTTATTGGCTAGTGAAGAAGCAATATCCAAGCACAATCTCACCCCACTTGTGAGAATAGTGGCTTATCATGTGTCTGGATGTGACCCCAACATTATGGGCTTTGGTAAGGAATGTATCTTATTCAAAAACTCTCTGATGACTGGGTAAAAGAGAGGGCTGCCCGAGGTATCTGAACATGTGCCAAATAGCCAAGTCGGCTCAACAAACTGACATGTTAATGGCATAGATTTACTTCCATATAAGGGCTGGAATCCATGCTAATGTGGATTTCTTGGATTATGTTAATTGTATATTTGTTAATGAAAGTTTAATTCTATATCATATAAGCAAACGTACTGCACAATAGGAAAGCATCTCTCGTCTGTAAATTCCTCTAGCGCATTAACGCTTGCCTTTTATTTTAAAGGGCCGGTCCCTGCCATCACTGAAACACTGAAGAAATCAGGATTAACTCTCCAAGACATGGACCTTGTAGAGGTAAAAACACCTAAATGCTGGACAATTTTATCACAACTGTAGAAAAGTGTCTGTGTGTGTCTCTCTCTCTCTCTCTCTCTCTCTCTCTCTCTCTCTCTCTCTCTCTCTCTCTCTCTCTCTCTCTCTCTATCTCTATCTATCTATCTATCTATCTATCTATCTATCTATCTATCTATCTATCTATCTATCTATCTATCTATCTATCTATCTAATTATATCTATCAGCTATCTGTCTATATCTATCTATCATCTCTCTCTCTCTCTCTCTCTCTCTCTCTCTCTCTCTATCATTTATCTCGCTCGCTCTCTCTCTCTCTATCCATCTATCTATCATCTATCTGTCTATTGTCTGTCTATCTATCTATCTATCTATCTATCTATCTATCTATCTATCTATCTATCTATCTATCTCTATCTATCTATCTCCATCTATCCATCATATATTTATCTATCATCTATCTCTATCCATCTCCATCTGTCAGTCTATCTATAATCTATCTCACTCTCTATCTATCATCTTTCTATCTCTATCTATCATCTATCTATCCATCTCCATCTGTCTGTTTATCTATCTGTCATCTCTATCTGTCTGTCTATCTATCTGTCTATCATCTCTATCTGTCTGTCTGTCTGTCTATCTTTCTAATGCTATCTATCTATCTCTTTGCATTTCTAGTTTCTTGCATGGAGCTGCCGTACATTTGTGAATGTATCTGCAGAAATAAGTCAAATCAACTGGACTTGCTGTGTTTTTCTTTAAGACGTTTCACCAGTAATCCGATTGGCTTTTCTCAATTCAATTGGCTCTATTCAAACTTGTTTTTTTCCATTTCTACATACATATATGGCTTCTTTAACACTTCTTTTGAACCAGTCCTTCTTCCTGATCTAGAATCTGGACTTGGTAGCCTCCTGACTAGAGGAGCTGACACTTCTGTGCTGCACCATACACTGGTGTAACTGTTGTTTGGTTCCTCCCACATACAAATAAGTGCACTCCTCACTGCACCGCATACACAATGTTCCTCTTCTTGTGGCGGTTGGGTTGGGGTTCACCAAAAAGACCAGGGTTTTTATTCCAGAAAGATCTTTTTTACAAGTCATTCTTAATTGAGAAAGCCAGGCGGATGACTAGTAAAACTACTTCAACAAAAACACAGCAAGTCCAGTTGATTTGACTTATTTCTACTGCCGTACAGCTTTCTAGAGCAAACTGTACATGTGGTCCATTTATGTTTATGAAAAATACCTTTATGTGCAGTAAAGCAATATGGGAACCTCTTAATGGGGTAGTTCACCTTCCAAACACTTTTTTCAGTTTAGTTGTTTTCAGATTGTTCACCAGAAATAAAAACTTTTTTCCATTGCTCTGCATTTTATAGCGTTTCTCCAAAATTTAAGTCTTAAGTTTAATATTCTTGTCTCTGGTATCTCAGTGATCCAGGAGCATCTGAACTGTTACAATTTGCTATATTTAGTGCATATAATTATTTAATACATAACTCAGAAGTATCTGTGGAATATTAGCAACTTATTGTATCAATTCTAACAGCCGCCTTTAATGAAACTCAGGGATTCTGCTCAGCAGGGGCAAAGATAACAAATGTATCAACTAAATGTATCAATTTAGACTAGTTAAAGCGTCGGCGACCCCCCACCAGAGCTGTTTTAGAAGGTGAAAAATGAAAAATGAAACTTTACCCTTTAATATTAGAAAAATTGTCACAAATACAAAATAGAAATTTATTGTAAAAAGTCTTTATTTCTGGTAAACTATCTGAAAACAACTAAACTGGAAAAAGTAGTTGAAGTTGAACAACCATTGTTCTGTCTATTCTGTTTTTTTTTTTAAATGTTATTTAACGGAAGGCAGGATTCTTCTATAAGCTGATGTACGAATGTAAAGAATATTCCAGCCTATAGACTGTGCCACCTCTGTGTGAATGAGAAAACATTCTCTCCATGCTCTAGTAAATAATACTGTGTCAGACTTGCAGGTACTGCTAAGCTCGGCAATGTTTTGTTTTTTTTTCTTTTTTAAATACCGTATATACTCGAGTATAAGCCGACCCGAGTATAAGCCGAGGTACCTAATTTTACCTACGAAAACTGGGAAAACTTATTGACTCTAGTATAAGCCTAGACACAACTACAGCCCTGTCTCCCAGCAGCGCACATTCTGCCAAAGCGACCCCCGCCGGCGATCAACCGGAATTCTTTGCAAAGTTGATGGTGGCAGAGAATTGCCAAACGGATTACTGTGTGCATTGTCCCACTGTCCCACTACCATGTGCAGAGGGTGCTGTTTGATATTGCCATCACTGGTAATCTTTTGTATAACCAACAGAGGGCGCTGTGTGATATTGCAGTCACTGTTAATCTTTCATATAACCAACAGAGGGCGCACTGTTATTCTTTCATATAACCAACAGAGGGCGCACTGTTAATCTTTCATATAACCAACAGAGGGCATTGTAGGATATTGCAGTCTCTCCCCAAGTGAACTGTTGGTATAGGAATGATTAAAAGTGACTGCAATCTCAGCTACTCGGGTCGGGTACCGCTGACCCGAGTATAAGCCGAGGTAGACTTTTTCAGCACTTTTTGGATGCTGAAAAACTCGGCGGGTATATACTGTAGTAATGGCGCATCCCTCTTTTATTAGTGATACTGACTGTAGAGATATGACCATATCGCTTTAATACTTGAATTTAGAAGTTAGAAGCTTTAATACTTGAATTTTGTTTCCCTGACTGGGTGTTACATTTAAATATATTATCTAAATAGGTAAATGAGGCTTTTGCTGCTCAGTACCTGGCTGTGGAGAAAGCCCTGGGCCTTGATCGCGAGAAGACAAATGTTAGTGGTGGGGCCATTGCCCTCGGACATCCCCTGGCAGCATCCGGATCTCGAATCATTTCCCATCTGACACATGAACTGAAGTACGTATTGTTTTTACTGCCCTGTGGCTGTGGGCACTATTGTATTACAGCAATGGGACGTTTCATCCAGAATACTTGGGACCTGGGCTTTTCTGTATAGGAGATCTTTCTGTGATTTGGTTCTCTAAACCTTATGTCTACTAAAAATGTAATTTAAAGGATAAGTAAACCTTTAAAGTGAGTGTAAAATTGATGAGGGGGCTATTCTAAGCAATTTTGTAATTTACATTCATTATTTATTTTCTTTTAATTCCAAGATACATGTACTGTTAATATGAATGAATTGTGTTACAACAGCGCCACATGCAGCAAGATGGCAGCACTGTTATGTGTAAATACTCTACAGAATAGCTGTGTTCAACAGTAGGTTTTTTTTAAAGTTTGTTATAGAATGGCAAATTCTTAGCAACTTTTCAATTGGTCTTCATTTTTCATTTTGTATAGTTTTTTTTTTTTTATATATATTTTTAATTATCTGCTGCCTTCTGACCCCTGCAGCCAAAACTCTATTGCTCTCTGTGTCTGTGGATTTATTGTTACTTTATATTATCTTTCTATTCAGACCGTCTCCTTTATTCATTTCAAACCACTGGCCCGATGAAAGAATAGCTTGAACCAGACACAAACTGGAAAGGCGCTGAACAAATGAAGTAATTAAAAAACTACAAAAAGAAAAAATGAGGACCAATTGTAAATTTGTTTCTTAAAAGATAAGTAAACCTTTAAATGAAGTGAATATTTAAGTGAATATAAAATGGATGAGGGGGCTATTCTAAGTACTTTTTTAATTCCCATCCAGTAATTATTTTATTTTAATTCCAAGATATTAAGGGATACATATACTGTTAATATGAATGAATTTTGTTACAACAGCGCCACCTGCTGGTCAGTTTCCCACCAGTCTGACCACCAAGTAGTCAAGGAAGTTGTCAGGAGAAAGAAAGAGGCTGCTCTGATGTTCTTCTGCTTAGGAATAAAATTAGAAACCTTTCTCACATCTTTCCTAAGCAGAAGAACATCAGAGCAGCCTCTTTCTTTCATGTATCCCTTAATATCTTGGGGTGAAAAAAATTATGTAAATTGCAAAAGTTCTTAAAATACCACCCAGAAAGCTCAGAATTACAGAAATGGCGTCTCCCATAGACTCCATTATAATCAAATAATCCAGATTTTTTAAATTGATTTCCTTTTTCTGTGTAATAATAAAACAGTAGCTTGTACTTGATCCCAACTAAGATATAATTAATCCTGATTGGAGGCAAAACCACCTATTGGGTTTATTTAATATTTATATGATGTTCTAGTAGACTTAAGGTATGGAGATCCAAATTACAGAAAGATCTGTTATCCAGACAACCCCAGGTCCTGAGCATTCTGGATAACGGGTCCCATACCTATACAAGGTATTATTTTCTCATTACAGAGAAAAAGGGAATCATTTTTAGAAATTTGAAGTATTTGATTAAAATGGAGAATGTGGGAGACGGCCTGCTCATAATTTGTGGATAACTGGTTTCCAGATAATGGCTCTCTTACCTGTATAATGGTTCTAATTCTTATACAAAGCTGAAGAACACGGCAAGGTTTTACATTATCATTATGTATTTTTTGTAATTAAATTAAAATGTATTTACAGGTATTGGGATCCGTTATCCAGAAACCTGTTATCCAGAATGATCCAAATTACAGAAAGGCCGTCTCCCATAGACTACATTACAGTCAAATATTCCTAAATTTAAAAAATGATTTCCTTTTTCTGTGTAATAATAAAACAGTAGCTTGTACTTGATCCCAACTAAGATATAATTATTCCTTATTGGAAGCAAAACCAGCCTATTGGCTTTATTTAATGTTTACTTGATTTTCTAGTAGACTTAAGGTATGAAGATATATACTTAAATAATTTTCCAGAACATGCTTGTAAGTAAAAAAGTTTTGTTTATTACATCAATATTATAAAAAACATTATTAAAGAATCCCCTTATAGCGCCTAACGCATTTCATGCTTATTGATATAAGATATTGCCTATGACGAAGTGCTAGGTAAGCATGAAACGTGTTAGGCAATATAAGGGGATTCTTTAATAATGTTTTTTATAATATTGATGTAATAAACTAAACCTTTTTACTTACAAGCATGTTCTGGAAAATGATTTAAGTATATATGGTTGTACCTCTGTTTGGTCACTAGAGGACTCCAGCATGCTATCATAATATTTACTAGGCTCTATTCCCAAGTTGATTAATATAGTTTTTAAGGTATGAAGATCCATATTACAGAAAATCTGTTATCCGGAAAACCCCATGTCCCGAGCATTCTGGATAACAGGTCCCATACCTGTATATACTGTACCCAGCTTGCTGTTTAACTGATATGTTATTTAATACTATGAGCAGAAAGATAATTGGGCTGGTAACCACAGGAAATTAAAACCAACTTCAAGTTAATCTTCACTTAATATTGCTTTGAATATTTTTGCTTTATATTTTCCTAGTTTTTTTCCCATGTAATCTAGAAATGTTTAATATTTCCCCCCCTATATTTCACCCTGTGTTTCTAGGCGCCGTGGGGGCAAATACGGTGTAGGATCGGCCTGCATAGGAGGTGGTCAAGGTATTGCCATCATCCTTGAGAATCTCTCCTAAACCAATCAGGATGTGAGAAAGTCCGCTGAAGGGAGGATCTTAGCATCCGATCATGATATCCTTTTGTAATTAAAGTAGTAACATCTGCTTTTGGGACTTAAGGAATGTTAACATTGAGCACTGCTACTATTTGTTCTGGAGGCACTGAAACTAAATGAACCAATCACTTCTTTCCACTGGTAAAGGATAAACATGGTCCTTGAAGTCTTTATACACACAAGAACTCGCTGCGGAGCGCTGATCGGAGCAATCCAGGAGACAGACTCATATAATATCAATTCGGCTTTATTTCAACGCTTAAAATTGTCACTCAATTCCCCTTCGGTCCCTAATTTGCATATGCAAATTTGGATTCGTTTTGGCCGGGCAGAAGGATTCAGCCAAATCCGAATCCTGCTGAAAAAAGCCGAATCCTGGATTCTGTGCATCCCTACTAAAAACAGAACAATGGGAAGGTAACCAGATAGCCGCTCCCTAACAGCTGCCTGGTAGATCTCAGAACAACACTCAATACTAAAATCCAGGTCCCACTGAGATACATTCAGTTACATTGAGTAGGAGAAACAACAGCCTGCCAGAAAGCAGTTCCATCTTTTAAAGTTCTGTTTTATTCAAGAGGTTGTTGGCAAAAGTATGTAATAATGAGCAGTAGTAATGATTTCATTACACAGACTGATGGCTGTTACACGCTGAATGTGCCTTATCACCTAGGGAATAAATTCAAATTGACTATACATCTACATTCTCTGTCCTTAATGTTGGCTCTGTGCTGTACCTGGGGATCATGTGTTGACAAAATTTCAGCAACTATAATAAAACACTCACAAGTTTAAAATAAGTTGATACTTTTTATTTTTTTTCCCTCCCTTCCTTGTGATTATGTTCATTTTGTTTGAATTTTCAATTTATTATAGAGGTAATTTTTTATTGCACATGCAGTTGAAATTCATTAAAGTGTAAGTAAAGTGTAAAATAGAATAAGGCTAGAAATGCTGTATTTTGTATACTAAACATAAACATGAACTTACTGCACCACAAGCCTAATCAAACAAATGATTTATGCTTTCAAAGTTGGCCACAGGGTGTCACCATCTTGTAACTTTGTTATACATCTTTGCAAGACCAAGACTGTGCACATGCTCAGTGTGGTCTGGGATGCTAAGGGATCGTCATAAATAATGAAAACAGCACAAGTCAAAATATATCTGCCAGAAGCCGATACAGCAAGACTGATTAATAATCAGAATATACAGACTGTACTGGGTCCTGTGTTGTCATGTAATCTAATGTGGATTTTATAGTTTTTGTATTGTTTAATACAAACTTTCTCCAACTCTGCAGAACCAATGGCTGCAGCAAAATAATCCTCCAAATAGAATCCCAGTTTACCTGTTTAAATCTGGCTCCATGATCTTTGTCCCTGCAGCTGGAGTTGGAAACAGTAAAGGGGATGTAAAGGCAAAAAAAAAAAACAATAGAAATCTCTACACAGTCGCCGACTGCTCTACAGGGAAACAAACAAAGCTGCTTGAGTTCTGCATGGCTGGGAAGTAAGGCAGGGGCTCCCCCTGCTGTTCATAAGTATGATTGTTTCCCTGCTCAGCAGTTAGGGACCGTCTGACAATTCCTATCCACAGCAGTAAATGAAGGGACAATTTCACTTTTTTATAAAAAACGGTACATATTTTTTTAATTGAAGTATATTGGAGATAGGTTTCTTTTTCATTAAAGAAAGTAAAAATGGGATTTTATTTTTTTTGCCTTTTCATACCCTTAAAAGGTACTTGCACTCATAGCTACATCTGTTGGGGCCACTGTATCTATCCCACAGGACTTTGTGCAGGTATTGATGTGGGGAATCTTTAGCTCTAGGATTCCTACAGGGCAAGACCCCACAAACTTGTCAATCTGGTGCAGACTTCATTTTCAATTTGAGAGCCAGGAGTGACTCCTGAATACTGCACCCATGTAACTGCACTCACATTATGGGTAGAAAACATGGAAAATTCAATTTTTGTTAGAATTGAGGTGCAGCAAGATGGCAGCACTGTTATGTGTAAATACTCTACAGAATAGCTGTGTTCAACAGTAGGTTTTTTTTAAAGTTTGTTATAGAATGGCAAATTCTTAGCAACTTTTCAATTGGTCTTCATTTTTCATTTTGTATAGTTTTTTTTTTTTTATATATATTTTTAATTATCTGCTGCCTTCTGACCCCTGCAGCCAAAACTCTATTGCTCTCTGTGTCTGTGGATTTATTGTTACTTTATATTATCTTTCTATTCAGACCGTCTCCTTTATTCATTTCAAACCACTGGCCCGATGAAAGAATAGCTTGAACCAGACACAAACTGGAAAGGCGCTGAACAAATGAAGTAATTAAAAAACTACAAAAAGAAAAAATGAGGACCAATTGTAAATTTGTTTCTTAAAAGATAAGTAAACCTTTAAATGAAGTGAATATTTAAGTGAATATAAAATGGATGAGGGGGCTATTCTAAGTACTTTTTTAATTCCCATCCAGTAATTATTTTATTTTAATTCCAAGATATTAAGGGATACATATACTGTTAATATGAATGAATTTTGTTACAACAGCGCCACCTGCTGGTCTTTTCCCACCAGTCTGACCACCAAGTAGTCAAGGAAGTTGTCAGGAGAAAGAAAGAGGCTGCTCTGATGTTCAAAAGCCCATGTATCTAGTTATATTTACACAACAAGTGTTATTGGTCAAGAGGTGTAATGACCACTTCCTACCACACTTCCATATAGTGTGTGGAAAGGGGTGGAGCTTCCTCTTTGGCTGCTGGTGCCCTTACCATCTGGATGTTCCCATTGAGCCTGGGTACACCAAGGCCCAGTAAAGCCACCGCCCTTAAGGGACCTGAACCTTTAGTAATTAAGTTGGGGACCAGGGAACCCCGTGAACGAGGTTAGCTAGATTCAGGTTATATGTGTTATAGACTCTCTAGGAGAGTGAGATAGAGAGGACAGATAGTAAGAGCAACTTTGTGCTCCATCGAGGATCTGTAGCAGGGAGTAGCTTCCCAAGGCTCCAAGATTGCCGTTAGTGCAGGGACCACAGTGGATAAGGCATCAGGCTTAGACTCCTTCTCCCTGACCGCTACATTGGGTGGGATCCAGACCACTTTGAGGTATATCTGCCTGAAGGAATTGATGTACTGCTTGACTACATGGGAGTCACATTCCTCAGCTGTGTCATCCAACCTGTTCTAGCCTATGATGTCACATCTACCTATAACCTGAGGTCATTTGTCTTGTGCAAATAAATTGTTACTCTTTTGTTCACCATAAGAACCTCCTGGCGTCCAATCATTTTCTATTTTACATGCACAGTAGCCTGAGTGTTATAGTTGCACTACACCTACACATTATGGGAATGTTCCATTTAGCGAAGGCCCTGACCTGAAGTGTTGAGTCGCAATGTAACCCATGCTCAAATCACTAGCTGGACAGGAACTCCTTTTGGTCGGCCCAAGTTATTTTCTTCTCTTCGCTCAGGCCTCCAAAAGCCACGATGTACAGTATTCCTCTGCTTCTTCCTTATCTACATGTAACCCAAACATGCTTCTTGTTCACCCCAACGTCTTCATCTTGTACCTTTAACTATTTACAGACCCCCTTGCTCTTTGCATATTTTACAAAAAAAAACTTTTTGACGCAGTTTTCTTTTGTCTTTAGTCTCCTAGTTGCCCCTCCTATTCATTACATAATATTTTAATATTTTTTTGGAAAAGTCCAGTTTGAATCATTCGAATCTAAGTCGTAGTCAAAGGTCGAACTAGCCAATTTGATGGTTGAAGCAGCCAAAAAAATCATTCGAAATTCGAAGTTTTTTTTATTCTATTCCTTCGCTCAAGCTAAGTAAATGGGCCCTCAAAGTCACTAAAACCTAAAGGCGAACCACCCCTTTAATGATATAAATATATATAGGACCTGTTATCCACAATGTCCTGGTGGCTTCCCGGAGAACGGATCTTTCTGTAATTGGGATCTTCATACCTTAAGTCTACAGGAAAATCATATAAACATTAAATAAACCCAATAGGCTGGTTTTGCCTCCACTAAGGATTGATTTTATCTTAGTTGGGATCAAGTACATAAAATGGAGTCTATGGAAGACAACTTTTCTGTAATTCGGAGGTTTCTGAATAAAGGGTTATTGGATAATGGATCCCATATCTGTTCCCACACTTTATAAATGAGGCCACGCACTGTAGCCCCTATATGTGAGACAGATGAAAAGTCCTGAGATATAATCAGATGATGACGTTATCATTATAACAGGATCTGTGGCCACTATGATATCTTCAGGATTTCAGTAAATATATATATTTTTCCAACTTTTTTACCCAAAATAAGTCCCTTTTGATTTACTGCCCTTTTAATTGGGGATGGATCATTGTAGGAGCAGAGGGAATTTGGGAGTGAATGTTAATGTAGAACATCAGTTGACAACATGAGCCACCCGGACGCACAAGAAAAACTTCCCACGTTTTGTTGTTTGAATGAATAGAAAATCCAATCAGATCTCCAGCGCACGTCGGAAGCATCTGTCTGAGCCTTTGCGCACATTACCCTCCCTGGGGATAATGGGGGCTTGAGTACATACGGTCACATTGTTTTTCCGCCTGAGTGTTCCTTTCTTGTATGAGACTGAGGATAAGCCTGGCTTTCACTACTGACGCACATCTCTCCTGTCCTGCTCTGCTCAACCCCAAACAACAGACACAAGGGCTCTCCCCGACCTGAGCTTCACATTAGCCTCTGTGGGAGGTAACCCAGACGTGATGTGTATTTTAATTTACTAATTATATGACTAATTTATACCATCTTATCATACAGTTAGTTTGCCCTCACTGATACACTGGAAGTATAATTGCCACCATTATAATACCTGTTTGTATATTGGAAGGCTTAATGTGGCTACACTGGCTGCTTTCTTTTGCCATTCTTGACCCATTGGCCCTTGATATCTGATTGGATCATGGTTAGAATTGAGAGTGGAAAGATTTGAGAAATTTTTCGAATTTTATTCCTAAGCAGAAGAACATCAGAGCAGCCTCTTTCTTTCGCCTGACAACTTCCTTGACTACTTGGTGGTCAGACTGGTGGGAAACTGACCAGCAGGTGGCGCTGTTGGAACAAAATTAATTTACATTAACAGTACATGTATCCCTTAATATCTTGGAATTAAAAGAAAATAAATATTGAATGTAAATTACAAACGTGCTTAGAATAGTAAGTACCCTCTTCAATGTTACATTCACTTATTTTAAAGGTTTACCTATCATTTAAAGGGTACAGCATTTTCTAGTAGCTCAGTACAAAATGTCCTGAATATATTGATAATAGATTGAGTGCAGAGGGCTTCTTGTATTTGTCTGTATGTTCATTTCACACATGCTTAATTGTTTACAATTCAGGGTAGGACTCCACAAGCGATTTTGTCGCGATCTGACGCGCTGCGACCAAATGCATGCGACAAAAATAAGGTAAGGGATAGAATTGTTGCATGGTGTCGCAGCATTGATCCGATGCGATACGACTGTCGAATGCAGACGCAGCGTCTGCATCCGACAGTTGTGTCGCGTCGGATCAACGCATGAGTTTTGTCGCAGCACGTCGGATCGTGACAAAATCGCTCGTGGAGTCCTACCCTTGGTGGGGAGCAAAACTTTCCATTTTTTCCTATAGTTTATACAAGAGCAGTGCCCTGTTGTAGCTCCCACCCTTTCCAAAAAAGGGCAACAATTTGGGAGACCAGGGATGACTTTGATGTAGTTGGCCAGCTTAAATATATTGCAATATATGGACATACGATCTCTTTTTTTGTTTAAAGGGGAGGGCGTTTTTTTCAGTAGCTTAATGTACAGAAAGCCTTAGTGTCCTTAATGTCCTTAATGAGGTTGTTCACCTTTAAATTAACTCTTAGTATGATGTAGAGAGGGATATTCAGACACAATTTGCAACTGGTTTTCATTTTTTATTATTTGTGTTTTTTTGAGTTATTTAGCTTTTTATTCAGCAGCTCTCCAGTTTGTAATTTCCGCAGTCTGGTTGCTAGGGTCCAAATTCCCCTAGCAGCCATGCATTGGTTTGAATAAGAGACTGGAATATGAATAGGAGAGGCCTGAATAGAAAGATGAGTTATAAAAAGTAGCAATAAAAAAACATTTTAGGGATGGAATTTGGTCAAATCTAAGTGCCTGGCTGAACAGAATCTAAATCTTTAAAATCACAAAAGAAGTAAAAAAAAATTGTGCACAGTACATGGTTCTTTTTTCACCTTCCTACCCCTAATTTACATTTGTTAATTAGGGTTTGGATTCGGATGTGTATTTGGCTGAATCTTGCACAAGGGATTCAGTATTTGTATTACAATCCCAAAATAGGGGATTCAGTGCATCAACAATAAATGTGTAGCCTTACAGAGCTTTTGATTTTAGATGGTAAAAGCTGGAAAGATTCAAAAGAATTCAAAAACGATAAAAAGGTAAAAATTGCTTAGAATTAGGCATTCTATAACATACTAATAGTTAATTTAAAGTGATACTGACACTAAAAAAATACTTTTTAAAATATGAATGTACATTAAAAGTTACCTAAAGGTCAAGATGATCGTGTTTTGCTGAGAGGTTTGTTTTTGTAAATAATTGACAGTTAAAGTTTCTAATGGTAACGAATGCACAAATATGGCAGCCCCCTCATACAGGAACATGGGGCACCAGACAGGTAATGTAAAAACATCATGCAAATACTTTATGGCAAAGTTATAAGTCGCTTTCAAAGGCAATATTAGGATAGATGTAAAAAAAAAAGAGTTTAATTTCTGGTGTCAGTATCACTTTAAAGGCAGAGACACAGGCTCAGATTCAGGGAGATTAGTCCCCCAGCTACAAATCTCCTCTTCTTCGGGGCAACTAATCTCGCCAAACTGCCTCCCATCGGCTAGAATGTAAATCGCCAGTGGGTTGGCAATCAGTGCGCTTCATTTCCAAAGTTGCCTCATGAGGAAACTTCAGGCGACTTCAGAAAACTAAGCGCTCCGAGTGCCATCCTACTGCCGATTTATATTCCAGCCGACGGGAGGCAGTTTGGTGAGATTAGTCGCCCTGAAGAAGAGGAGATTTGTCGCTGGGCGACTTATCTCCCCGAATATGAGCCTGTGTCTCTGCCTTAAAGGCGAACCGCCACTTTAATACATTGATAATGGGTTGAGTGCAGAGGACTTGATTGGACCAATTCAGTGAAAGATTACACATGTTTGGCAACATGTAAGGAAGGGGGTCTCCCCGGGGTCAGTAGGTCTCACTCCCATTATAACACAGTATAAAGCTGGCCATAGACGCAAAGATCCGATCGTTCAAATCCTTGAACAATCGGACTTATCGGACTTTCCCATCTCCCGACCTGCCACTAACTATTCCGATCAAATAAAATACAAAAGAACAGATCAGCCGATGTTCTGCCCCTACAGCAATCGTACGAAACTTATGTCCGACAAAAGCTCCCACTGAAGATCGTCAGATCGGCAATACATGCAGAGATATCGGCAGCCAAAATAAATCTTCTAACCTGTCTGATCAACTGAACGACCGATCGGCATGACAGATGTTGGGACTCTCCACACACGATCCGAAAATTGTACAAATCGAGGATTCGTACGATCTGATCTTTGCGTCTGTGGCCAGCGTAAGTGTGACCAGTCAGCCTGAGACAATGGCAGCATGGGGGGGGTTTAAATAATGATACATTTATTTATTCATATTTTCCTCCCTCGGCAAATTAATCAACTCATATGGTTTCCACTACCACCTCTATGCTGATGATACTCAGATCTATCTCTCATCTCCTGATCTCAACCCAGAACTCCTAACTCGCGTCTCCTCCTGCCTGTCCTCTATCTCTACCTGGATGTCACAACGCTACCTTAAATTAAACCTCTCTAAAACTGAAATGGTTCTCTTTCCTCCAACTAACACCAGTAACATCCCCGAAGTATCCATCATAGTTAACAATTCCGCTATCACCCCCTCTCCCCAGGCCCGGTGCCTACGGGTTATCCTAGATTCTGCCCTGTCATTCACTCCTCATATCCAGTCACTTATCAAATCATGTCACTTCTACCTAAGGAACATATCCAAAATACCATCATTTATCACCCAAGACGCTGCCAAAATTCACTCTCTCATCATATCGCGTCTAGACTACTGTAACTCTCTTTTAATTGGCCTCCCCCTCCAGAGACTGTCACCTCTCCAGTCCATAATGAACACTGCTGCGAGGCTCATACACCTCAGCAACTGCTCCTCCTCTGCCTCGCCATTCTGTCAATCCCTGCACTGGCTTCCGTTACCTTTCAGAATCAAATTCAAATTAATGACACTGACTTTCAAAGCACTTCACGACTCTGCTCCACCCTACATCTCTGAACTCATCTCTATATACTCACCCACTCGCTTACTACGCTCCTCTACTGACCTCCTACTCAACTCTTCTCTCATTACCTCCTCACATGCTCGCATTCAAGACTTTGCAAGGGCTGCACCCCTCCTCTGGAACTCTCTCCCACGGTCTGTCCGACTTTCTCCCAACCTTTCTGCTTTCAAGAAATCTCTTAAAACGCATTACTTTCAAGAAGCCTCCCCTCACTCTGCTTAACTACCAAACGCAACACCACATACAGTACCACAATTCTCACCCACTTACTTCGATCTTGCCCAGTCCCACACCTTGTGTATTACTCCCTTCCCTTTAGACTGTAAGCTCTTTCTGCATAGGGCCTTCCTCACCTGTTGTACCTGTATTGATTATGATGTAAGTAACTCCATATGTTCTATGTATAGAATTCATGTGATTTAGTTGTATAATCACATTTACTTTACAGTGCTACGCAATATGTTGGCGATATAAAAATACATGTTAATAATAAAAATAATAATACATTTTCAGTAGAGAATAAAAATGCAGAGAGAGAGAAGTGGGGCTAATCCTCCTCAGCAGCAGAACAAAAGGGCAGTTGAGCAGAGAGTTAAGCCGAGGGGTTGGGGGTCACTGCATGAACTTTTGCCATTGATGTCACTTCTTGGCTCTGGATGGAGGAGACGCTCGGAATATGCTGTTTCGACACCTCCCGACTGCAGAGCAGATTGGACGCAGATTGGATGCAGCAAGTCAGCCCACATCTCGCTATACTGACTCCTGACATCTGAGCCGGGGAGCACGTCATGCCCTGGGGAAGCTCATGAATAGTGAGAGGTGTTGGCAGACCAGCAGATTTATTTTCTGCCGAATTGACTGTCCATTTACAGGGGTGGTGGGCGTGGAGCCTGCAGGAATGTAGGTCTCCCAGAGATGAGGATTTTATGATCAAGTCTATAGATACAATTACCCATGGGAATTCCTTTGTGCTTTGCTCCGGTGGCAGATTTACATTGTCTTTACTTCCTGAGTGCAGATCATTTATATATATATATATACATATAGGGAGTTATGTGTGTTTAATAAAGAAACACTTATTTTCATCACAAAATGGAGTGTGCTGATCCTTCCAACTTCTATACATATATATATATATATATATATATATATATATATATATATATATATATATATATATATATATATATATATATATATATATATATATACACAACAAGCTGCTGTGTAGCCATGGGGGCAGCCATTCAAGCACAGGATACACAGTAGATAACAGATAAGTACTACTATAGTTTATATAAACAAGCTGCTGTGTAGCCATGGGGGCAGCCATTCAAGCACAGGATACACAGTAGATAACAGATAAGTACTACTATAGTTTATATAAACAAGCTGCTGTGTAGCCATGGGGGCAGCCATTCAAGCACTGGATACACAGTAGATAACAGATAAGTACTACTATAGTTTATATAAACAAGCTGCTGTGTAGCCATGGGGGCAGCCATTCAAGCACAGGATACACAGTAGATAACAGATAAGTACTACTATAGTTTATATAAACAAGCTGCTGTGTAGCCATGGGGGCAGCCATTCAAGCACAGGATACACAGTAGATAACAGATAATTACTACTATAGTTTATATAAACAAGCTGCTGTGTAGCCATGGGGGCAGCCATTCAAGCACTGGATACACAGTAGATAACAGATAAGTACTACTATAGTTTATATAAACAAGCTGCTGTGTAGCCATGGGGGCAGCCATTCAAGCACAGGATACACAGTAGATAACAGATAAGTACTACTATAGTTTATATAAACAAGCTGCTGTGTAGCCATGGGGGCAGCCATTCAAGCACAGGATACACAGTAGATAACAGATAAGTACTACTATAGTTTATATAAACAAGCTGCTGTGTAGCCATGGGGGCAGCCATTCAAGCACTGGATACACAGTAGATAACAGATAAGTACTACTATAGTTTATATAAACAAGCTGCTGTGTAGCCATGGGGGCAGCCATTCAAGCACAGGATACACAGTAGATAACAGATAATTACTACTATAGTTTATATAAACAAGCTGCTGTGTAGCCATGGGGCAGCCATTCAAGCACAGGATACACAGTAGATAACAGATAAGTACTACTATAGTTTATATAAACAAGCTGCTGTGTAGCCATGGGGGCAGCCATTCAAGCACAGGATACACAGTAGATAACAGATAAGTACTACTATAGTTTATATAAACAAGCTGCTGTGTAGCCATGGGGGCAGCCATTCAAGCACTGGATACACAGTAGATAACAGATAAGTACTACTATAGTTTATATAAACAAGCTGCTGTGTAGCCATGGGGGCAGCCATTCAAGCACAGGATACACAGTAGATAACAGATAATTACTACTATAGTTTATATAAACAAGCTGCTGTGTAGCCATGGGGCAGCCATTCAAGCACAGGATACACAGTAGATAACAGATAAGTACTACTATAGTTTATATAAACAAGCTGCTGTGTAGCCATGGGGGCAGCCATTCAAGCACAGGATACACAGTAGATAACAGATAAGTACTACTATAGTTTATATAAACAAGCTGCTGTGTAGCCATGGGGGCAGCCATTCAAGCACTGGATACACAGTAGATAACAGATAAGTACTACTATAGTTTATATAAACAAGCTGCTGTGTAGCCATGGGGGCAGCCATTCAAGCACAGGATACACAGTAGATAACAGATAATTACTACTATAGTTTATATAAACAAGCTGCTGTGTAGCCATGGGGCAGCCATTCAAGCACAGGATACACAGTAGATAACAGATAAGTACTACTATAGTTTATATAAACAAGCTGCTGTGTAGCCATGGGGTCAGCCATTCAAGCACAGGATACACAGTAGATAACAGATAAGTACTACTATAGTTTATATAAACAAGCTGCTGTGTAGCCATGGGGGCAGCCATTCAAGCACAGGATACACAGTAGATAACAGATAAGTACTACTATAGTTTATATAAACAAGCTGCTGTGTAGCCATGGGGGCAGCCATTCAAGCACAGGATACACAGTAGATAACAGATAAGTACTACTATAGTTTATATAAACAAGCTGCTGTGTAGCCATGGGGGCAGCCATTCAAGCACAGGATACACAGTAGATAACAGATAAGTACTACTATAGTTTATATAAACAAGCTGCTGTGTAGCCATGGGGGCAGCCATTCAAGCACTGGATACACAGTAGATAACAGATAAGTACTACTATAGTTTATATAAACAAGCTGCTGTGTAGCCATGGGGGCAGCCATTCAAGCACAGGATACACAGTAGATAACAGATAATTACTACTATAGTTTATATAAACAAGCTGCTGTGTAGCCATGGGGGCAGCCATTCAAGCACAGGATACACAGTAGATAACAGATAAGTACTACTATAGTTTATATAAACAAGCTGCTGTGTAGCCATGGGGGCAGCCATTCAAGCACAGGATACACAGTAGATAACAGATAAGTACTACTATAGTTTATATAAACAAGCTGCTGTGTAGCCATGGGGGCAGCCATTCAAGCACTGGATACACAGTAGATAACAGATAAGTACTACTATAGTTTATATAAACAAGCTGCTGTGTAGCCATGGGGGCAGCCATTCAAGCACAGGATACACAGTAGATAACAGATAATTACTACTATAGTTTATATAAACAAGCTGCTGTGTAGCCATGGGGGCAGCCATTCAAGCACAGGATACACAGTAGATAACAGATAAGTACTACTATAGTTTATATAAACAAACTGCTGTGTAGCCATGGGGGCAGCCATTCAAGCACAGGATACACAGTAGATAACAGATAAGTACTACTATAGTTTATATAAACAAGCTGCTGTGTAGCCATGGGGGCAGCCATTCAAGCACTGGATACACAGTAGATAACAGATAAGTACTACTATAGTTTATATAAACAAGCTGCTGTGTAGCCATGGGGGCAGCCATTCAAGCACAGGATACACAGTAGATAACAGATAATTACTACTATAGTTTATATAAACAAGCTGCTGTGTAGCCATGGGGGCAGCCATTCAAGCACAGGATACACAGTAGATAACAGATAAGTACTACTATAGTTTATATAAACAAGCTGCTGTGTAGCCATGGGGGCAGCCATTCAAGCACAGGATACACAGTAGATAACAGATTAGAAACTTAACTATAGTTTTATATAAACTATAGTAGTACTTAAGAAAACATGTCATTTTTAACAGTGCAGCACAACACTACATTATATTTTCATTAATTTAAAATACTTAGAGTTTTGGTGTTACTGTTACTTTAAACCTCTCTGTTCTGTCCTTGAGGGGCATGTTTACTAACATTGGAGATAAATATCTGGAGAGATTTCTGGAGATGTTGCCCATGGCAACCAATCAGCAATTAGATTTAAATAGCCACAGCCATGTTGGAAAACAAAAGCAAATATCTGATTGGTTGCTATGGGCAACATCTCCAGAAATCTCTCCAAATATTTATCTCCAATGTTAGTAAACATGCCCCTAAGACTCATTTTCCAAACAGGTAATTACAAGGAAGAGCTAAGGAGACAGGTTTATCCTTAATCATCCCTGGGGAACATCACTCCCCTCCCTGCAGTGAGACAGGATACAGTGCGACTCTTCTTTTATCCCAGGAATGGAATCATTACCGGCCTGATCCATATAGAAATAACATAATCCGCTGCTTGGAACATAAACACTGAAGAAGCAATAGTTGTGACATCATAGCAGTGACACAAGAGGTGTACAATACACACAGTATCTTTCTGTAAGAAGAATGGGAATGTTTCCATCTGTGGGAGAATGTTACAGTGAATAACTGTTTATTCATATGGGAAATTCTAAATGAGCTTTTATCTCTTTATGCCAGTTCAAGAGCACAATGGAAATGATTAAAGGATAAGTAAACCTTAAAAATAAGTGAATGTATGAGGGGGCTATTCTAAGTATTTTCTTAATTCCCATCCATTAATTAATTTATTTTTATTCCAAGATATTAAGGGATACATGTGCTTTTTAATATGAATGAATTTTGTTACAACAGCGCCACCTGCTGATCAGTTTCCCACCAGTCTGACCAGCAAGTAGTCAAGGAAGTTGTCAGGAGAAAGAAAGAGGCTGCTCTGATGTTCTTCTGCTTTGGAAAAAAAAATAGTAAACTTTTCTCAAATCTTTCCTAAGCAGAAGAACATCAGAGCAGCCTCTTTCTTTCTCCTGACAACTTCCTTGACCACTTGGTGGTCAGACTGGTGGGAAACTGATCAGCAGGTGGCGCTGTTGGAACAAAATTAATTCATCTTAACAGCACATGTATCCCTTAATATCTTGGAATTAAAAGAAAATAAATAATGAATGTACATTACAAAAGTGCTTAGAATAGCCCCCTCATCAGTTTTACATTCACTTACTTTAAAGGTTTACTTATCCTTTAAGTACAAAACCTATACAATTTAGTCTGGGTGCGCTGTCCAACCTGCATATTTGCTTTGAACTACATATCCCAGCATCCCCTAAAAGCCTGTAGGGAGATAAGTCAAAGGCTTTAAGGTGGACAGCCCTGAGCTAAACTGCTGCTGACACTATTCTGCATTAGTCTTCACATTATAGCAACACTGAAACTACTCACAATACACTGTCCTACAGTTACAGCAGCGTCTCCTTATATCTAAACTTGCCTTAAGGTGGCCATACATGGATAGATCCGCTCGTTTGGCGCCAAACGAGCGGATCTCCCTCCGATATGCCCACCTTGAGGTGGGCAATATCGGGCTGATCCGATCGTGGGCCCTAGGGCCCAACGATCGGATCCTAGCGTTCGCAAACATGCGGTCGGATCGCGGGACCGCATCAACGAACAGATGGATTTTTAATCTCTATCAGGGAAGCCCGTCGGGGGCCCCCATAGACGGGCCAATAAGCTGCCGACTCGGTCTGTCGGCAGCTTTTATCGGCCCGTGTATGGCCACCTTTACTGTACTCACTAGCCCACACTTATATCCCCTTTTCCCTGACCTCTTTTTCTGTTACTATACCCAGTATCCCACATATTGGGGGCAGTTCCCCCTAATTGCACCCCTCTATAGACATTGCAGTTCCCAACCTCCATTGCCAAAGCTTCTAATGTTCTGCTTAATATCATATCTGGTCTCATGTATAAGGTGCCAGATCCTGTTTATTCAAGATAAACATTCTCAGCCCTGCGCTCCCTCTGACGTCTCTATATACAGTGGCCACATGAGCTTCCCCTTTATTACTTAATGTTTTTACTTGGGGTTTATTCTTTGCCTTTGTTAGATGTCTGGGCATGAATTCAGCTAGGGCTAGTGATGAGCCAATCTTGCGAAATTTTGCGAAACGCATTGAAATCAATAGGCGTTTTCATGCGCAACAATTTTTCTTGTTCCAAATGCCAAAAGTCAATGGTTGTTTTTTCTTATGGCAACTTTTTTTCTCCTAATGCATTAAAGTCAATGAGAGTTTTTTCTAATGGTGACTTTTTTCTCTAAATGCATAGGGTGAGGACACACGCGAAGATTCGGGGAGATTTAGTCGCCGGCGGGATGGCACTCGGAGCTCTTCATTTTCCGAAGTCGCCCGAAGATTCCTCATTAGGAAACTTTGGGCGACTTCGGAAAACGAAGCACACCGATTGCCACCCCCCCGGTGGTTTACATTCTAGCCGGCGGGAAGCAGGTCGGGGAGATTAGTCGCCTGAAGAAGAGGAAATTTGTCGCTGGGACTTATCTCCCCGAATCTGCCCTTAAAGTCAATGGGCGTTATTTCTTATGGCGACTTTTTTTCTCCTAATGCATTTGTCAATGGGGGTTTTTTATTATGGCGACTTTTTTCTCCTAATGCATTTAAGTCAATGGGGCTCATTTATTAACACAGAGCTAAAAAGAGTGCAGAGGCCTGATATTTGCCCAGCGCATGCGAGTGTTTAATAATGTAGCACATGATACCTTAAAAGTGCGATTTGTGCGCTAATGTAGTTGCAGACAGGATGCGACGCATGAAACTGCGTATCAGCTGTCTAAATGCTTAGAATAAATTGTGCGCACAGAAAGATACTGCAAAGGTAAGGATTAGGTGTGCGCATGTATGAATGCGCTGCTTTAATTAGTTACGTTATGTATCGTGCATATTGCGTTCACTGTGCCGCATCTGCGTTTGTGTCTGTGCTTATATTTGTTTGGATGCAAAAGTGTTTAGCCTACCTGGTACCTTGGTTAATATAAACATGTTGGGGAAGGCATGGTTAATCTGCACTTTACAGGGGTTAACAAACATCCCCACCAACAGCAGCCCCATTTAGTGTATTTGTCAGAACCCAGTTTAGGAGTATGCGACAGCCGCAGTGCAAGCGCATTGTAACCACGCCCCCAGCCACGCCCCTCACAAACACGCCATAGTTTGCAACATAAATGCCCAATATTTTGTGTAAAGTGCATAAACATAACAAACATAACATAAACATAACAATCGCAAAAGCTTTGTTTTATGTATATTAGTGATCGTGCTCGTTATGCGTCGCGCTGCATTAATAAATGAATGGGTGTTTTTTTTCTTATGGAGACTTTTTTTTTCTAAATGCATTAAAGTCAATGAGCGTTTTTTCTTATTGCGATATTTATTCTCCAAATGCATTAAAGTCAATGGGCTTTTTTGTTATGGACATGAAAAAATTTGCACGTGGCAAAATTCGGAATTTTGTCGCAAATCCATGGCCGGCAACTAAATTCGCTCATTGCTAGCTAGGGCTCATTTTGGCCAGACCACCTTGTGATCTGATTGTACCCCATCTGTCTATAGTGAAAATGTCATTGCTCATGTGCCTAACTGAGGGGTGAATCCCTGAATGAGATGAGCCAAAGGAATGAGGCGTTGGTGACATGAATGAATCTAAATGGAATGGGAGGAGGTTGCAGCCCCTTTTTCTTCTGGATCTGCTGATATGTCATCAATGGGCCACAACACACCTGCACATCACAGATTCAGTCCTGACAAACTGACTGAAGACCAGTGATAGCAATGGCTGCACTGCCTGCCTTTTTTTATTCTTTATTGAATTTTTCCCCTGACGAAGACCACATGATGGTCAAAACGCGTAGGGCTAATTGTTTTACTTTTTGTTAGCTTTATTGATGTAAATAAAACAGTATTTTTTTTTAGATAGAGTGTGCAATCCTCCTTTCTTATTTTGACCATTTATCTTTGGGGAGCCCCCGCAGGATTAGCACCTCACACTTGTGATTTTGAGTGTGCGTCCTCTTCCCCCCTTTTTCTGCTCTGCCTGACTATGTCTGTGCATCTCTGTCACCTCTTTGGCCTTTGCTCTCACTGATTTACACTATTGCCTAGAATGGGTGCAATGTATTTTTTCCCAAGACATTCAGCCCCGACACACACAGAGAGAACAGAGTCAGTTTTACTGGGGAGACGAGTGCACAGTGAGGGCAGACAGAGGCCTCACCCTGGAGTTGCACAAATACTGCCTGCGACCTTTCCTATCACTTCTACATACAGTATTGGTTGGAAGCCAGACGCGTTTCAGCTCCTCAGCTGCAGGGTGGGTGGGTGTCATGGGGAGGGCACTGGATAGAGCCAAAGGAGGAGTCAGCAAATCCCCTTTAGCTTGTGCGGTTATTAAGAGCAACTATTATAGACATCTTTGTTTTTGCAGTTATATCAGGTAGGACTGGCTCACCTGTGGCCCCCACCTGCCAGAAGCTGCCATTAAGTTATTAAGCTGTCAGTTTAATAACAACTAAAGGGCTGCTGGTTTGATGGCACCAATATAAAGTGTTACTGACTCAATCTTGCTCTTCTGTCTCTATATTTCCCTACTGTATCTTTCTCTCCCAGTTATTGCTATTTGTCCCATTGCTGCCAATAACCCTTTTCTACAGTCTCAACCTTGCCCTGCTCCTGCTGTCTCCATCTTTCCCTACTGTCTTTCTCTTCAGTCTCCATCTTGCCCTACAGTCTCTATTGTGCCCTACAGTCTTCAACTTGCCCTACAGTCTCCATCTTGCCCTACAGTCTCCATCTTCCCCTACAGTCTCCATCTTCCCCTACAGTCTCCATCTTCCCCTACAGTCTCCATCTTGCCCTACTGTCTTCATCTTGCCCTACCATCTCCATCTTGACCTACAATCTCCATTGTGCCCTACAGTCTTCATCTTGCCCTACAGTCTCCATCTTGCCCTACAGTCTCCATCTTGCCTACAGTCTCCATCTTCCCCTACAGTCTCCATCTTGCCCTACTGTCTTCATCTTGCCCTACTGTCTTCATCTTGCCCTACCATCTCCATCTTGACCTATAATCTCCATTGTGCCCTACAGTCTCCATCTTGCCCTCCAGTCTCCATCTTGTCCTACTGTCTTCATCTTGCTCTACAATCTCCATTGTGCCCTACAGTCTTCAACTTGCCCTAGAGTCTTCATCTTGCCCTACAGTCTCCATTGTGCCCTACAAACTCCATCGTGCTCTACATTTTCCAACTTGACTTACAGTCTTCATCTTGCCCTACTCTCTTCATCTTGCCCTACCATCTCCATCTTGACCTACAATCTCCATTGTGCCCTACAGTCTTCATCTTGCCCTACAGTCTCCATCTTCTCCTACTGTCTTCATCTTGCTCTACAATCTCCATTGTGCCCTACAGTCTTCAACTTGCCCAACAGTCTTCAACTTGCCCTACAGTCTTCATCTTGCCCTACAGTCTCCATTGTGCCCTACAAACTCCATCGTGCTCTACATTTTCCAACTTGACTTACAGTCTTCATCTTGCCCTACAGTCTTCATCTTGCCGGACTGTTTCCATCTTGCTCATCTGTTGCCATCTTACACATATGACACCACTTTTCTCTGATTTTAGGTCTCCACCTTAATGCACTACTATAGCTGCTATCCCCTCTTCTTCCTCCTCTGTCCTGCAGGGCCCCTACTGTAAGTTGCTCTAAGGACAACACTAGAATGTGCAGAAGTGGAATTATCCATGTGCAATCCTCTGAAGCTAATGCAATCATGAGGGACATCTAGACACATATGAACTGCCCAGAAGTGCTAATGTTACTTGGTTGCACTTACAGTAGAGCAAATAATATTCTGGTTTCCACTTGTCATTAAAGCTCATTCCCTTATTTGTCTTTTGTTATAAGTTCAGCCGGGTGCAATATGTTCAGATCGCTGCTGACGTTCAACTGAAGGGCTACTTGTGCCTTTATTCAAGTATATATGTAAAGGGACACTTAGGGAAATGTTCCCATTTCAGCACAGTTCCCATTGTAATGTTTAGCCACCTTCCATTATGCTTTCATTTACACATTTCAGCATTTATAAATGTAACTGATCTCTGTCTGACTCCTGCTATTCTCTCCACTGCTAGTTCTGACTACATGCGCTATTAAAACAATGTAGCGTAGACAGCGTGTCCAAATCTCCAGTTCCCACAATGCCTTGCATGCCTCTGGGACCCCGGCTTTATCGCAGGACTTTTTAGACCAGGCATTGTGGGAACTGGAGCTTTGACTTCAGGAGAGCTGAATACTGCTACTTTGTTTCAGTGTTATATGCAGTCAGGACCAGCAGTGCAGAGGGCAGAAAGCGACAGATACCAGTGAAACCAGCAAAAATGAGTAATGAATGTATATTGGGAAGTTGCATAGATGACAAATGTGAACATGTGTTGCCAGGGAGGAAGATAATAGTTAATCTTGCCCCCCACACATTGCTCATTATCCGAGAGAAGCGAAGACTCAGTGTGGGTCTAACGAGCAGCAATTAATAACTCTGTGTCATTGGAATGTTTGTTCTGCTTGGGGATCGCTGTCTCTTAGCGATGGACATAATAGAGCTGTGACTTGCTCAGCAATGCCAATATTTCACCCTGTGAGCAGAGCTGGGCATCATCCAGCCAAATTGTGTGAGTATTTCTCAGTATGAAAGAGAGTCTCAATAGTTTGCTGCCCTGAAGTGTGGGCAACCAGAAGGAATTGTGTGATAAATTGGTTTAATTAAAGAGATGCACAATATCAATCCCCTTCCCCTGTGCCCCCTGCTTTTGTTATTAACCAGAGGGGATAACTGGCAGCTGAGCTCTCCCTCCCCTTCCCTCTATATCAGAGTCAGAAATCCAAGGGGGTTCTTTGTAAATGGGGGAAACGCAGGTCATGTATAAAGTTTATAAAGGAGAAGTCAAGTGCTCCCTTTTTATAAAGATTCGTGTTCGTCTTATTGTCCTTAAACTACACACAGCTGTATAGGGAGCACTTGTTTCTCTGCATCACTTTATGTTATTATACTTACTGCTCTCTTTATTCAGATGATGTTCATTCTGGAGTCTGCCAGGGAGCTGATGTTGACTGGCCATATGTTAGTGGTACAAGCAGGGCTGCCATCAGAATTTGCGGGACACTGTGCAACAAAATTTTCTGGGCCCCCATACAATTAAAATTCATTTGTGGTATGGCCCGCCTGCAAGTTAAAAAAAAATCAGTGGTGGTCAGGATCCCCCCCCCCCGAAGATTAAAAAAAAAATCAGTGGTCAGGGCCTCCCCAACAAGTAAAAAAAATTTAGTGTCCAACAAAAAGAAAAAAAAAGTTCAGCAGAACTTACCTTTCTTCTTCCTCTGCTCCTTTTGGCAACAGCTCCTACTTCAGAGGCGTTTCCTTCTTCGGCGCGACTGGGCTCCTACCTCAGCAAAACCTTGGCTTCTACTTCAGTGAAACTCGGTTCATACTTCGGCTCAGCTCGGCTCCTACTTCAGTGCAACTCGGCTCCTACTTCGGCGCAACTTGGCTCCTGCTTTGTCGCTTCTCGGCTTCTACTTTGGCACAACTTGGCTCCTACTTCGAAAATACTCGGCTCCTACTTCGGCAGCTCAAGGGGGCCTGGCTAGGAAAATGCCGCACGGCTGGGCCTCCCTTAAAGGGCACCAATCATGACCAAAATCATTTACTAAGTAAATACACTATGTGAAAGTTCAAGAAATCTGATTTTTAAAACAGAATTGTTTGTATAATGTAAATGATCAGCTCACTATTCCTTCAGCAAGATCTCCCCTATCTCTACTGCAGTTCTAGCTGAGGCAGCCATCTTGGATTTCACTGGCTCCTCCTACCTATATCTTCCCAGCCAACTGTAGCTCTGAAATCTCGCACATGCTCAGTTGAAATTCCTTGTTGCTTATCAACCCTTCTAAGCTATTTTCAAATCAGCCAAACCTGTGTGTTAGCTGCTGTTCAGTAGTGCTGCCCCCTGCTGGAAGTTAGTGTTTGCCCTTCATTTGCATAATGACATCACAGCAGGGGACAAGATAGGGAAATCTCCTGATACTTCTAGTGGAGGAGTTTACTAAAACAAGGCATTCTGGGTAGAATACTCAAAGCAGTGTTACAATCTGAGCATGCTCCTGAAATTTGCATATTAGAGTCTCTGTTATAGTCACAGTATGGCCTCCCTCATTGAAAGAACCCATTTGACAAAGTAAGGGATTTTTTTAAAACCTGCAGTTTTTTCAAAAAACTATATATGTAGTTTGATTAAACGTGTTTAGCTTGTACTGGTCAGATTGTTAATATGTGTTTGATTTTGGCTGTGATAGGTGCCCTTTAAGATAAAAAAGTCATTGGGACAATTGTCCCCCTAGTGCCCCCCTGATGGCGGCCCAGGTTACAAGGAGACAATCCCAGAGTAAGTACAGGACTTACACCCATGAAAACTCTGTATCCAGGACTGACAGGTACAGGGTCCAATACACTTACATGAATAGGCCATTGTTACAGTTGCCATTTTTTCCAGCAGGGAAGAAGATAATGGTTAATATTCTCCTCCCCATGCATTGCTCATAGTGATGGGCGAATTTGTTCTGTTTCGCTGAAAAATGAGCGAATTTCACCGCGAAATTTGCGAAACGCAGAACATTCATGAAAAGTTAATTTTGACGCTTCCTATTTTGTCAAATTGCATTAAAGTCAATGGGCATGTTTTAAATTGTCACCGGCATCAAAATTTTTTGGATGCGGGAAATTTTCTCTAACTTATTCGCCGCGTTGAAACGTGGAAATTTGCCATGAATTCGAGCCTGGCGAATAAATTCGCCCATCACTAATTGCTCATTATCCGAGAGGAGCGACGAATCAGTATGGGTCTAGCTGTCCCCTTTGTTTGGGTTTAGCTGCTGGCAAATGTGGCAAATATCATTGGGGAGGGGCAGTGATGTAGGGCTGGGCATGATGACATCAGAAGTGGGCATGATGACATCAGAAGTGGGCATGATGACATCAGAAGTGGGCATGATGATGATGTCTGTGGAGTTATGACACCAGGGCGGGGTTATTGCATCACTTAGCTTCAACTGGCTGGATTTATATCCAGTTTTCTCAATGTTTCAAATCAGACATCCAGTTCCAAACCACATGGTTAGTTGGTATCGGTATTTTAATGTTTTTTATTTATTGGCGGTGACCCACTCTCAGTACTATTATTCTTCCTCTCCTAACTCAACCTCTATTCTCTTAGGGGCATGTTTACTAACATTGGAGATAAATATCTGGAGAGATTTCTGGAGATGTTGCCCATAGCAACCAATCAGATCTTTGCTTTTGTTTTCTAACTTGGCTGTGGCTGTTTAAATCTAATTGCTGATTGGTTGCCATGGGCAACATCTCCAGAAATCTCTCCAGATATTTATCTCCAATGTTAGTAAACATGCCCCTTAGTCTGTATTCTTTACATACTATAATCTATTGTTCCATCTATTCAGCCTCTTTGTTCTCATATAAATAGGGAATGGTCATGAAATAGGCCAAATGTTTAGCAGCACGAGGGGCCACTGACACCTGGGCCCACCGGGACTTTTCCTGGTATCCTGGTGGGCCAGTCCGACACTGTTTATTGACCAGATTATTGTTTGGATTTCACAAGACTGAAAACAGAACAGAAAGTTGAGACCTGAACAGGCCTTAGTAAAACTGAACTGTTCAGGTCAAAACCTAACAGGTGGCAACCCTAGCCTTTGTATTGGGGTTCTCCTATCTACGGGCAAAGCCCACTTGGGTTTAGCGACCCACCCCTATTTGTCCCATGCTTCCAATGTGGGTTACTAATACCGTAATGACATAGGATTATTTCACATCTCTAATATCCTATAATATCCTACTAATATCAACCATCAATAACATTGACGTTCCATTTTGGTGCCATGGATAAATTAAGTAACATCCCCAATCAGTTGTGGGAGAATCCACATTGCTAATGTTAAATCAGCCACCCCTCTAGCTCAACAAAAGTTGGTTGTGCCGATAATTCTGACAGTAGTACCAACTGGAGCCACTAGATGGCGAGCAAAGTATTACAATAACTGCCATAGCAAGTCAAAGAAATACATTTTATTATATATTTGGCAGATTTTGTGACATGAGGAAGATCATATCTCAGTGCCAGTGAGATCCTTTTATATCGTTACCAGATTATAAAGTATTAGGGACACTCCTGCATTTTTTACATGTCCTGTCTATACATAGAGAGAAGCTGCCATATTGCTTTGTATCTGCTCTGATTGCTGGAGGCAACTTTAATGTGTTTCATACACAATAATCCACCCGATCATTCTCAGTTCAAAGTTAGAAATGGAGCTTTAGGGAATACACATACCTGACCTGATCTAAGCACTTTATTTTATCATTAAAAAATAGGGATGCACCGAATCCAGGATTTGGTTCGGGATAAGGCCTTTTTGCAGAAGTCTTCTGATTCGGCCGAACCCTTCTCCCTGGCCGAACCGAAATCCGAATCCTAATTTGCATATGCAAATTAGGGACGGGGAAGGAAATCGTGTGACTTTTTGTCACAAAACAAGGAAGTAAAAATGTTTTCCCCTTCCCACCCTTAATTTGCATAAGCAGAATTCGGCCGAATATTTCGCAAAGGATTCAGGGTTTCGGCTGAATCCAAAATAATGGCTTTGGTGCATCCCTATTAAAAAACAAAGCTATATGATATATGTAGGTAACAGCTGCCAATAGGGACACTGAAAAATGCTGGGATTGGGGGCAGAACAATAAGAAGGGGATCATAAATTTAAGAACATTGCTGGTAAATTTGTTATTCCAAGTCCAGTGTGTTAATAGTGAGGCTTCTGAAACACCAGATGGTGGCAGTTTAAGGGTCTAGGGGTTAAGTGGACCTGATTAGTTGAATTACATGACAATCACTTGGCCAATCAGGATGCAGAGAGTGTCTCCCAGTATTTGTTGTTTTTGGAGTGCTCAACCTTTTTGTTATACACCCTTATGGGTGTCGGGTGCTTAATCTGGATGACATTTACCTGCCCAATAGATCTTGCATTCAACTTAGAAAAGAACCAGTAGCACATTGATTGAAGTGATAAATAAGTGGATTTATTAGCCCATGTACATACAAAATAAGGGCAACTGGGCTATTTATCAAGCCTTGATGTGCTACTGGTTCTTTTCTACAGAGAGTGTGTCCCAGTGTGAGAGCGGTGGAGCAGGTGACACCCAGGATTACATATACAGGATTACATATACAGGATTACATATACAGGATTACATATACAGGATTACATATACAGGATTACATATACAGGATTACATATACAGGATTACATATGTATCACTAGACTGAGCCGGGGCCAACACTTGACTTCAGGGCCCTTAAGCTGCTCGAGCTGCGCAGTCCCTTGATGACAGACAGTCTCTGACACTCTACAAACGCAACTGCCGTAGTGTGACATGTGACGTGTCATTCTGCACAAAGGCAACAAAGCAAACGTGGCTTGTGTTAGTCTTTAAAATGTCCTGCCTGGGATCTGTCAGTAGATAAGAGACCCAGTAAGAGAGTGTTAGAGAAGTGACACAGGTGAATGTCTGCGCTGAATGAGGAGAGCACAGAAAGGTCTATTACCTGGTTTTGTGTAATTAAAGGGTTGGTTCACCTTTAGGGCAGAGACACATGGTCAGATTCGGGAAAATTCAGTCGCTCGGCAATAAATCGCCTCTCCCCGAACTGCCTCCCGCCAGCTACAATCTAAATAGCTGGCAAGATGACACTTAGAGCGCTTCTTTTTCCAAAGTCGCCCTAAGTTTCATCGTGAGTCAACTTCAGGCGACTTTAGAAAACGAAGCACCGATTGCCATCCCGCTGGTGATTAACATTCTAGCCGGCGGGAGGCAGTTTGGGGGAGATTAGTCGTCCCGAAGTAGAGGAGATTTGTCGCTGGGCGACTTATCTCCCCAAATCTGACCATGTGTCTCTACCCTTAAGTTTGTTAAAATGGGCAATTCTAAGCAACTTTTTCAATCTGTTGTCTTTATTTTTTATAGTTTTTTTTCATTATTTGCCTTCATCTTCTTCATCTGACTCTTTCCAGCTTTCATTGACCCCCATCTAAAAAACAAATGCTCTGTAAAGCTACAAATGTATTGTTATTGCTACTTGTTTCTTTTCAGTTCCTCTCTTATTCATATCCCAGTCTCTTATTCAAATCAGTGTGTGGTTGCCGGGGTAATTTGGACCCTAGCATATATATGGCTGGAATTGCAAACTGGAGAGCTGCTGAATAAAAAGCTAAATAAATAAAAAAACACAAATAATAAAAAAATGAAAACCAAATTATCTCAGAAATTCACTCTTTACGTCATAATAAAAGTCGACTCAAATCTAACCCACAGCTTATTAACACAATGACCATTGCATGAATGTGTATTTTTTAATTTTCCTGAAAACAGATAAGATACATGTAAGGGGCAGCCTAGTCTGATTAATGAATGGGACAGAGTGGGGGGTGCTCACCTTGAACTGCAACTCTCTGCTGCTATGGGCGGGGTGCTGAGAGTATTGGCATATTAATGCTGGTGTCAGGGGGTGCTACACAGCTGCACTCCTCATTCACCTCTGGGGTGGGCATGGGACAGAACTGCATCAACACATTGAAATTCATGTTAAAATCAGTGATAAGCGAATCTGTCCAGTTTTGCTTCACCCAAAATTTTGCAAAGCACAGTGATCAATGGGCGTCAAATTTTTTTTATGCACAACAATGCTTTTTTTTCTCACTCCAAAATGCATTAAAGTCAATGGGCGACAATTTTGTCTCAGCGACTTTTTTGGCCAAATGCATTAAAGTTAATTTTTCTTATGGTGACCTTTTTTTTGTCTCAGCGACAATTTTATCTTGGCGACTTTTTTGTCTCTGAGACTATTTTGGCCAAATGCATTAGGCTAAGGAGATTCAGGGAGATAAGTCGGCCCGGCAAGAAATCTCCTCTTCTTTGGGGCGACTAATCTCCCTGAACAGCCTTCCCCTACCTTCCCGCCGGCTAGAATGAAAAATCGCCAGCTGGAGGGCACTTCATTTTCTGAAGTGGCCCAGCCCAGGCAACTTAGAGCGACTTCGGAAAATGAAGCAATGTGAGTGTCCTCCCGCTGGTGATTTTTCATTATAGCCGGTGGAGGGCAGGGGGTGGCAGTTCGGGGAGTTTGTCGCCACGAAGAAGAGCTGATTTGTCACCGGGGCGACTAATGTCTCAGAATATGCCCATGGGCCCTTACCTTTAAAGTCAATGGTCGTTTTTTCTTATGGCGACTTTTTTGTCTCTGCCAAAATCATTAGGGCAGTGGCACATGGGAAGATTTGTCGCCTAAGATTATTTAGACGCGACTGCAGGCGACAAGTCTCCGGAAAATGCCTCTCCATTGCCAGTAATTGAAATAGCTGGTGGTAGGCCCAACTGATAAATCGCGATGGAGAGCCATTTTCAGGAGATTTGTCGCCTGTAGCCGTGTCTCAAAAATCATAGATGATTTCCCGTGTGCCACTGCCCTTTAAGTCAATGGGCGTTTTTTTTCTTATGGCGACTTTTTTGTCTCCGTGATAATTTTGTCTTGGCGACTATTGCATTGAATTTTTGCAGCAGTTTTACAAAAAATTTGCAGCTGGCGAAGTGCAGAATTTCACTGCGAATCCATGCCTGGTGAATAAATTCGCTTATCACTAGTTTAAATCTGCTACAAGCATTGTTTATTCAGTGGATGCACAAATAGTACAATAGATCAGAGGTGTAAAGCAAGTGTACAACGTGCCAAAATCAACGCATTTCCCATGGTTCCTCCTGGCGCAATTGCAAGCAATTTACATGCAGCACTTTAAACCTTTGCTTTGTCATTCATTCCTGCAGAGAGAGAGAGAGAGAGAGACAGAATCGCTGGGGGTGTGGCCAAAGTTAATGGACTGCATTCTGACGCTTACAAGGGGGTCTCGTAAAAAAAATATAAAGTGAGTCAAACCTTTTTTTTTTTTTGCCTGAGGTTATTCTGAGTCATTGAACTGAAATAAACCACTTTCCACAATGGCAGAGGGGGAGAAATGGTACAGAGTATGAGATGTTGCCATTCAGCCAATCAGAGGCCTCAGCCCCAGTCATTCTAGTATTACGTAGCCCAGAAATAAAACACCAAATAACAATAGTTTCATTGTGTTCAGTGTAAGTGCTGGTGGAATATATACTGGGCTGTGTGCTGGAATCTGAGCACCTGTGCAAAGCGAAACGCGTGGCCTGCAGAGAGAGAGCAACTATTTCTCTTCCACTTCCCCTTCATTCAGTCAGTTCAGGTGTGTGTGGGTTATACAACTGCATTTACACTGCTAATCACTCATATCAGCTCATAGGGATCAACTGAATTCCATGTGCTATAGGTACAGAATATGGGGAATGAAAGACACTAGGGATCCCATCAGAATGAGAATGTTCTAACCTCTAGCCCTCCAGCTGTTGTTCAACCAAGTAACCCCCCAATAATTGCTTTGCTTTTTAGGGGCCCTATGATGCCCATGACAAACAGTTACCCCAGTCTCAGGCTTCTCCAGACTGTGGGTCTTTTCCCTCCATAGTAGATGAAGACTAGTGATGGGTGAATTTATTCGCCATGCGCGAATTCGCAGCGAATTTGCGCGTTTCTTCACCAGCGAATAAATTTGCGAAACACCCGTGAAAATTCGACCGAAAAAAATCGTCAAAAAAACGGGGATTTTACGCCGTTTCACGATTTTCATGCGAAATTCGAATTTTTTTCGTCGAAGCCCAACGGCACAAATTCGCCCATCACTAATGAGGACCCACCTGGCTGCTACATTTATAATTGTAGTTTGTGACTCATTTCAAAATGATTATTTACAATTGTGATGTGTTTCTAGTCACTTAGAAGTTCCGGCATATCCTTAATAACATCTTTCTTGTTCAACTTTCAAGATTAGCTGAGCATTATTAGGTTAATATGTTTTGTTTTTCTTTAGTTTTCTTACTTAGCGCTAATTACAGTTTAGGTGTATTCTCCATCATCAAATGGCTCATTGTCATTCTTCTCAGACACCTAACTCTCTAAGACAGGGGTCCCCAACCTTTTTCAACCGTAAGCCGCATTCATATGTAAAAAGAGTTCGGGGGCAAAACAATTATGAAAAAAGTTCCTGGGGTGTAAAATAAGGGCTGTGATTGGCTATTTGGTAACCACTATGTGGACTGACAGTCTACAGGAGACTCTGTTTGGCAGTACATCTGGTTTTTATTAGGGATGCACCGAATCCACTATTTAGGATTCGGCCGAACCCCCGAATCCTTCGTGAAAGATTCGGCCGAATACCGAACCGAACCGAACATTTGCATATGCAAATTAGGGGTTGGAAGGGGAAAACATTTTTTACTTCCTTGTTATGTGACAAAAAGTCACGTGATTGCCCTCCCCGCCCCTAATTTGCATATGCAAATTAGGATTCGGATTCGGTTCGGCCGGGCAGAAGGATTCGGCCGAATCCGAATCCAGCTGAAAAAGGCCGAATCCCGAACCGAATCCTGGATTCGGTGCATCCCTAGTTTTTATACAACCAAAACTTGCCTCCAAGCCTGGAATTCAATAATAATCACCTGCTTTGAGGCCGCTGGGAGCAATATCCAAGGGGTTGGAGTGAAACATGTTGCTCACAAGCTACTGGTTGGGGATCACTGCTCTGAAGCTGGCCATAGATGTAAAAAAATTTTAAAAGATCTTTTCGCGATTCACCGCAATTATCTTGAAACGATCGTTTAAATGTACAATTTGTCCGTCAACTAAAAAGACCATTTCAGGCGATATTGCCAGGAAAACTGAGGGGAGCTGCCTGCTTGGCCCTGCAAACATAGATAGATTGCACTGGGAACGATAAAGATTTTTTTAACCTGGCCGATCAATTTTCTGACCCGTATAAAGGTGGCCATACACGGGCCGATAAAAGCTGCCGACAGACTCAGTAAATCTCTGACACTGAGGTGAAAGGGGAGAGATGAACTTTGTTGCCTTGCACCACAGACCCACTGTCCAAACAATTGTTTTCCTCCTTCCACTCACCTTCTTCATTCACATAACATATACTCATCACCCTCCCCACTCAGAGGCATTACTATGGGGTCCCAGGCCTAGGTCCCTAATCCCTCCCCTACCGCACCGCAGATGTGGGGTCCAATTTTAGTAAATTAGCGTTGTCTGGGCGAATTTTCTCCTGGCGAAGTGTTGTGCTGGCTGCGAAGCTGTCGCTGGCGAATTTTCACCGCTCAGTACCTTCCCCTGATCTTTAGTTGTTACATTATCCAGTGATATCTGGCTTTTATGGGATGCAACTACAGATCTTAAGTTTGTTCAAGGTGTAGAGAACCCATACCAGAAGAAAAAATGTGTACCAAAATAAATTCCGAAACAAGACTCAACTGCCAAGCAGAAAATATGGTAGAGCTGTATATTTAAATACTGCAGCCTGTTAATAATACAAATAGGACCATGTTCAAATTAGAAATTACATTTCTATCAGACAGAAAAAGCTTGGTTTAGTGTCAGCCATGGAGAATTACTCATCATCTGAGAACCCACTTGGTCTTGGAGAAGACATCCTCTAGGCATACAGTCCTGGAAAGGAGAGGAGCCTAAATAGTTGTCGTGGTGTTGTACAGGCAGGGACAATGCCATGAAGAAATATAATAAAGAGCTGCCTCTGGCCTAAGAGTGATTCCTTGAGCCCAAAATAGTGTTAGAACCAAACAAGAACCATAACAACTAGATTATACTTCTCTGAACACATTTGTAGTTCAGCCATACTGATGTAATTCTAGTTGTATGCAGGACTTATCCAAAATATCACCCCAAGGGGCAAATTCACTAACCTCTTGAAAATTCACCAGCGACAGCTTTGCTCACATCGCAACAAAATCCAAAGTTGCGTCCAGGGCGCCGAATGCTGGTGAAGTTGCGGTAGCATTAATGCGCCAAGCGAAGCGAAGTTGCGCCAGCGTTGGCTAATTTGCAAACGGCGGGAAGTTAAATTTCGATGGACGTATATGTTGCAGCAAATACATTACACTACACAAGCCCAGGGAACCTTAATAAAATAAAATAAAGTTATATTGCCCTACACATGAGCCCACTGTATAGTTTATGTGCCATATGTTAGGAAATGTAGGGGGGAAGCTGTTTACCCCAGAAAAATGTAAGCTCTTTTGCACCCTGAAAAATAAAAAGTCACCAGCATTTTTTGAGACTTAGAAAAATTTTCAACAATTTTTTTAGGAACTCCTATCTACCATATTGCGCTTCGCCTGGTCTGAGCTGGTGAAGGCAAGTCTGACGCAAGAGGTAACGCTCAGTAAAATCCGCATCTTAGTGAATTTGTGTAGTTACGTCCATTCGCCAGAGCAAAAATTTACTATATGTTAGGGAGCAAAGTACCGCTAGAGTCTATCTCCTTTGCTAGCAAAGTTATGCCAGCGACCGTTAGTAAATCTGCGAATTTCCGAAATGACATCACACCAGTGAATTTTCGCCAGCGTTAGTCACTTCGCCCTTTAATAAATTTGCCCCCGATGGTCTTCACAGAGGGTTTCTATTGCACCGTCTGGGCCCAACTGGGGGGCTTTAAATAGGTCACATTTTCTAAGGTGCCCTCCTGCTCTTGTTCATGGTGGGCAGAGACATGCCAGGTCATACACAGGTATGGATGTTTTAATAATAAAAATAATTTGGGTTTCATATTTAATTTGAAAAGTATTTTTATTATAAGCCTTTTTATGTCTGGGTGACAAGTCCCCTTTAATAGGTCCCCATATTATAGTAATGGAAGGAGGAAGAGTAGGGGGACAGCAGGAAAAGTAGGACAAGATGAAGGTATTGGAATTAAATGAGGACAGCAGAGCAGGATGGGGTAAGACTTTATACCAGTGTCTGTTTAGACTTTCAATCCCTGCTTTGTACCTCGTTTTACTGCACACAAGGATCAGTTTTAGCATTTCCATCTTGTCTGCCTTTACTCACACTCATGTAGGTATAATGTTCCCTCTGTCAGACGTTGGTGCTGAAAGAAAAACGCCATTATAAACCTTTCCCTCGTAGGAGTATAGGATGACCCCGAAGAAAATAGGGCCCCGCCCTCAGTAATTCTAAAGTCTCAGTTTGAAGTTTGATCCTGATTAAGAGCAGCCTGTCTGGGTATTGCTTGGAATTTTTGTCTGCTAAAACACATAATTTGCTTTGATAGAAAGCTCAGAGAGTTACATCTGCTCATTGCCTGGAACATCTGCTTGTTTCGTAAATATTCAGAGCCCATGTGTTTCTCCCTACTGTGTGATCTGAGTCTCATCCCTCCCTCCTACTACTACATCTGCGTCATCACTTATAGAACATTTATTTCTGCTTAGTATCCCTACTACTCCCTTAATAGCCATAATAGTCTAACGCTTTCTCTAACACGTGGCTCCAAGTCCGAGTTCCCAGAGACTATTATCCCCCTGTTACTATAGGCACCATCTCTCCCTACTATATCTGCTATCCCATAGACACACTCCCTTCCCAGACACTATTATCCACTGTTACTATAGGCACCATCTCTCCCTACTATACCTGCTATCCCACAGTCACACTCCCTTCCCAGAGACTATTATCCCACTGTTACTATAGGCACCATCTCTCCCTACTATACCTGCTATCCCACAGTCACACTCCCTTCCCAGAGACTATTATCCACTGTTACTATAGACACCATCTCTCCCTACTATACCTGCTATCCCACAGTCACACTCCCTTCCCAGAGACTATTATCCCACTGTTACTATAGGCACCATCTCTCCCTACTATACCTGTTATCCCACAGTCACACTCCCTTCCCAGAGACTATTATCCACTGTTACTATAGGCACCATCTCTCCCTACTATACCTGCTATCCCACAGTCAGACTCCCTTCCCAGAGACTATTATCCACTGTTACTATAGGCACCATCTCTCCCTACTATACCTGCTATCCCACAGTCACACTCCCTTCCCAGAGACTATTATCCACTGTTACTATAGGCACCATCTCTCCCTACTATACCTGTTATCCCACAGTCACACTCCCTTCCCAGAGACTATTATCCACTGTTACTATAGGCACCATCTCTCCCTACTATACCTGCTATCCCACAGTCACACTCCCTTCCCAGAGACTATTATCCACTGTTACTATAGGCACCATCTCTCCCTACTATACCTGCTATCCCACAGTCACACTCCCTTCCCAGAGACTATTATCCACTGTTACTATAGACACCATCTCTCCCTACTATACCTGCTATCCCACAGTCACACTCCCTTCCCAGAGACTATTATCCACTGTTACTATAGGCAACATCTCTCCCTACTATACCTGCTATCCCACAGTCACACTCCCTTCCCAGAGACTATTATCCACTGTTACTATAGGCACCATCTCTCCCTACTATACCTGCTATCCCACAGTCACACTCCCTTCCCAGAGACTATTATCCACTGTTACTATAGACACCATCTCTCCCTACTATACCTGCTATCCCACAGTCACACTCCCTTCCCAGAGACTATTATCCACTGTTACTATAGGCAACATCTCTCCCTACTATACCTGCTATCCCACAGTCACACTCCCTTCCCAGAGACTATTATACCACTGTTACTATAGGCACCATCTCTCCCTACTATACCTGCTATCCCACAGTCACACTCCCTTCCCAGAGACTATTATCCACTGTTACTATAGACACCATCTCTCCCTACTATACCTGCTATCCCACAGTCACACTCCCTTCCCAGAGACTATTATCCCACTGTTACTATAGGCACCATCTCTCCCTACTATACCTGCTATCCCACAGTCACACTCCCTTCCCAGAGACTATTATCCCACTGTTACTATAGGCACCATCTCTCCCTACTATACCTGTTATCCCACAGTCACACTCCCTTCCCAGAGACTATTATCCACTGTTACTATAGGCACCATCTCTCCCTACTATACCTGCTATCCCACAGTCACACTCCCTTCCCAGAGACTATTATCCACTGTTACTATAGGCAACATCTCTCCCTACTATACCTGCTATCCCACAGTCACACTCCCTTCCCAGAGACTATTATACCACTGTTACTATAGGCACCATCTCTCCCTACTATACCTGCTATCCCACAGTCACACTCCCTTCCCAGAGACTATTATCCACTGTTACTATAGACACCATCTCTCCCTACTATACCTGCTATCCCACAGTCACACTCCCTTCCCAGAGACTATTATCCCACTGTTACTATAGGCACCATCTCTCCCTACTATACCTGCTATCCCACAGTCACACTCCCTTCCCAGAGACTATTATCCCACTGTTACTATAGGCACCATCTCTCCCTACTATACCTGTTATCCCACAGTCACACTCCCTTCCCAGAGACTATTATCCACTGTTACTATAGGCACCATCTCTCCCTACTATACCTGCTATCCCACAGTCACACTCCCTTCCCAGAGACTATTATCCACTGTTACTATAGGCAACATCTCTCCCTACTATACCTGCTATCCCACAGTCACACTCCCTTCCCAGAGACTATTATACCACTGTTACTATAGGCACCATCTCTCCCTACTATACCTGCTATCCCACAGTCACACTCCCTTCCCAGAGACTATTATCCACTGTTACTATAGACACCATCTCTCCCTACTATACCTGCTATCCCACAGTCACACTCCCTTCCCAGAGACTATTATCCCACTGTTACTATAGGCACCATCTCTCCCTACTATACCTGCTATCCCACAGTCACACTCCCTTCCCAGAGACTATTATCCCACTGTTACTATAGGCACCATCTCTCCCTACTATACCTGCTATCCTACAGTCACACTCCCTTCCCAGAGACTATTATCCACTGTTACTATAGGCACCATCTCTCCCTACTATACCTGCTATCCCACAGTCACACTCCCTTCCCAGAGACTATTATCCCACTGTTACTATAGGCACCATCTCTCCCTACTATACCTGTTATCCCACAGTCACACTCCCTTCCCAGAGACTATTATCCACTGTTACTATAGGCACCATCTCTCCCTACTATACCTGCTATCCCACAGTCACACTCCCTTCCCAGAGACTATTATCCACTGTTACTATAGGCACCATCTCTCCCTACTATACCTGCTATCTCACAGTCACACTCCCTTCCCAGAGACTATTATCCCACTGTTACTATAGGCACCATCTCTCCCTACTATACCTGCTATCCCACAGTCACACTCCCTTCCCAGAGACTATTATCCACTGTTACTATAGGCACCATCTCTCCCTACTATACCTGCTATCCCACAGTCACACTCCCTTCCCAGAGACTATTATCCACTGTTACTATAGGCACCATCTCTCCCTACTATACCTGCTATCCCACAGTCACACTCCCTTCCCAGAGACTATTATCCACTGTTACTATAGACACCATCTCTCCCTACTATACCTGTTATCCCACAGTCACACTCCCTTCCCAGAGACTATTATCCCACTGTTACTATAGGCACCATCTCTCCCTACTATAGCTGCTATCCCACAGTCACACCCCTATAGAAGCAGTGGGATAATACCATGGTCTAATCTTTGGACTTGTATACAGTGACACTGTTGTGGTTGGATAGGAGATGAGAGACCTACGTTCAAAAATCCATGGGGGATTAGTTCTCCTTTAATCCCTGTATCCCATTGACATGTGCAGGATGATTATGTTTTGAAAGCTTACTGTGATTATATTAGTTAGCCAATACAGGTATCACCTTTATACCACTTTTGTTATTTTTTATTTGAAAAGGGTTGCCCTCTGAGGCAAATTGGAGAGGCTTCAGATGGGTTTTTTGCCTTCCTCTGGATCAACTGGCAGTTAGGCAGGTTAAAAAAAAAGTTAAAAGGTTGAACTTGATGGATGTGTGTCTTTTTTTACCTAACTTACTATGTCACTATGTCACTATGTAACATTGTGTCTCACAGACTGGAATAAATCATTTTAAGCAGTTAATTCTGCATTTTGAGTGCTCTCCTTTTACTCTATAAGATCGTCACTATGTAACATCAGTGAGTGGTGAAACACATTCAGTAACTCGCAGCCATTTATGAGCCAAGCTGTCGGCATGTGATGAGCTGATGTTACACAGACACATTGGCGCAAATTCACTAAGCGCCGAACACTAGCGTTAATTCGCTAGCATTTGGCATTTTTCGTTACTGCGCAAATTCACTAACGAACGCTGGCGTAGTTTCGCTAGTGTTACTTCGCACCCTTACGCCAGGCGAATTTTCGCTAGCGACGTAACTACGCAAATTCACTAACTTGCGCAGTGTACTGAACGCTACCTTTTACGCTAGACTTCCTTCGCCACCTCAGACCTGGCGAAGCGCAATAGAGTAGATAGGGATTGTTTCAAAAAAAGTCAAAATTTTTTCTAAGTCCCAAAAAACGCTGGAGTGTTTTCTACATGATGGGTGATAGGCTGAAAAAGATCGAAAACATTTTTGGGGCTCCCCTCCTTCCCCCCTACATTTCCTGACTCATGGCAACTTACCTAGACAGTGGGCACATGTGTAGGGCAAAATAACATTTATATTTCTGATTTGAAGGTTTTCTAGGCATTTGTAGTGCAGATACGTGTTCCTCCATTGATATTTGAATTTCGCGCCGTATGCAAATGAACCATCGCTAGCGAAACTTCGCTTCGCTTGGTGAATTAACGCTAGCGCAACTTCGAAAACTTACGCTATCCCTGTGTGCAACTTCGGATTTTAGTGAATTTGCGGAGCGCTGGCGAAAATACGCCTGGCGAAGTGTGGCGAAGTGCGGCGAAGTGCGGCAAAGTTGCACCTGGCGTGAATTTGCCCCATTCAGTTTAAGTATGAAGTTCTCACTCTCATTGAAACTTGTCTCATCTTGACTGATGTTGGACTGAGAAAAAGAGACTTTCTGGTTCTGATTTCTGGTTACTTTCTGTGCTGATGTTTGAATTCTACTATGAGCCTCATAACACAGAGGGGCAGATTTATCAAGGGTCGAATTTGGAAGTAAAAAATACTTTGAAATTCGACCATCGAATAAAAATACTTCAAATTCGAATATCGAATTCAAAACTTTTTTCGAAGTAAAACTGTTTGATCGAACAATTAAATATTTCCAATGGAACGATTTTATCGTACAATCGAACGATTTTACTTTGACTTCAAAAAGCTTAGAAAAATGCTGTAGAAGGTCCCCATAGGCTAACATAGCAAGCAGGTTTAATTTGGCGAAGTATTGAAGTCAAAGTTTTTTTTTAAAGAGACAGTACTTCGATTATTGAATGGTCCAATATTCGTAGTATTTTACTTTGAATTGAAGTCGAAGTTGGCGTTGTAGTATCCTATTCGATGGTCGTAGTATCCAAAAAATTACTTTGAATTTTGAATTTTTTTCCTTCGAAAATTCCCTCTAATTCACTTCGACCCTTGATAAATCTGCCCCAGAGTGTTTGGTTGGTTATGGGATGAATTTCCGGCAGCTGAGTGTCTGACTGTCAGAGTAAAGGAAAACATTCCTCTTTAAAATAAGATCAGAACATTGATTTCTTCTCCCTGTGTGTGTGTTGTACCTTCCTGTGTGTCACCCCTGCAAAGTGTAACATTCCATAGATTGTGCCCTCCTCTAGAAGAGCTCCAATCCCCAGCTATTAAAGATCTGTTATACTGTTATGGGATCTTTGGTTTCAGTACAGGAAGCAGTACAGGGATGGGATCCGTTATCCGGAAACCCATTATTTAGAAAGCTCCAATTTACAGAAAGGCCATCTGCCATAGACTCCATTTTATCCAAATAATACAAATATTTAATAATAATTTCCCTTTTCTCTGTAATAATAAAACAGTTACTTGTACTTGATCCCAACTAAGATATAATTAATCCTTATTGGAAGCAAAACCAGCCTATTGGGTTTATTTCATGTTTACATGATTTTCTAATAGACTTTATGTTTGAAGATCCAAATTGCAGAAAGATCCATTATCTGGAATACCTTAGGTATTCTGGATAACAGGTCCCATACCTGTACTATATTTCTAACAGAATATGTTTACATATATAATAATGTTATATGTTTTATATTCTTAAATAATTCTTTATAAAATTCTATATATTTTCTCAAATAAGTATTTGATCCATTATCCGGAAACCCGTTATGCAGAAAGCTCTGAATTATGGAAAGACTGTCTCCCATAGACTCCATTTTATCCAAATAATCCAGAAAATTATTTCCTTTTTCTGTGTAATAATAAAACAGTAACTTGTACTTGATCCCAACTGAGATATAATTAATCCTTATTGGAAGCAAAACCAGCCTATTGTGTTTATTTAATGTTTATATGATTTTCTAGTAGAGTTTAGGTATGAAGATCCAAATGACGGTAAGATCCCTTATTGGGAAAGCCCCAGGATACCTTTTTTTTCTGAAATATGTTCATTTCTTTTGTTCTGCCATTCTCAGGTTTGTAACTCTGGTTGCTAGGGTTTAATGACCTTAGCAATCATGTAATGGAAGGGAAAAAAAGAAGCGATATAATGAAATATGCTGTCTAGGGATGGGCAAATATTTGACCCGTTTCGTTTCGTTAAAAATTCGCCGGCGCCCATTAAAGTCTATGAGCATCAAAAAAATGTTGTCGCGCGTGATGCAAGTCTATGGGCGTCATTTTTTCGGCGAAACAAGGCGAAAAAATTTGCCCATCCCTACTGTCTGTATCTTTTAATTAAAGTTGTATGACTCTGGTATTTATATGAGACGCGCCTGTCTTTGGCCCAGTCTGCTGCCTGTTCATGCGACATTCTAGCCATTGCTGCTGTTAGTGTGTAAGAGAATATGTTTGTGTAGGTGTGTGTGTGTGTAGGCGTGTGTGTGTGTGTGTAGGTGTGTACGTGTGTGTGTGTGTCTAGGTGTGTGTGTGTAGGTGTGTAGGTGTGTAGGTGTGTGTGTGTAGGTGTGTAGGTGTGTAGGTGTGTGTGTGTGTGTGTGTGTGTGTAGGTGTGTGTGTGTAGGTGTGTGTGTGTGTGTGTGTGTAGGTGTGTGTGTGTGTGTAGGTGTGTAGGTGTGTGTGTGTGTAGGTGTGTGTGTGTAGGTGTGTGTGTAGGTGTGTAGGTGTGTAGGTGTGTGTGTGTGTGTAGGTGTGTAGGTGTGTGTGTGTGTAGGTGTGTGTGTGTGTGTGTGTGTGTGTGTAGGTGTGTGTGTGTAGGTGTGTGTGTGTGTGTAGGTGTGTGTGTGTGTGTAGGTGTGTAGGTGTGTGTGTGTGTAGGTGTGTGTGTGTAGGTGTGTGTGTGTAGGTGTGTAGGTGTGTAGGTGTGTGTGTGTGTGTAGGTGTGTAGGTGTGTGTGTGTGTAGGTGTGTGTGTGTGTGTGTGTGTGTGTGTAGGTGTGTGTGTGTGTCGCACGTTACACATGGGATCACCTGATACTCGACTCAATGTTCTGCATTTAATGGATCCTCTGGTATTTGGTTATGAGTCAGGAGGAGACCATGGTGTTCCCAAGAAGCGTGACAGTGAGACGTAGTAACAATTACTATGCAGAATAAGAATTTGCCCCGTTACACAGGGAACTGTATGGGTTAATAATGTAACACAACTGTGTGAAAGGTCTCAGTGTCTCATTAAACACAAGTGTCATGGGACTGAGATTCCTCACCTTTATACCACTGGTACAGAAATAGCGACTGCGACTGTTTCCTTTTAGCTGTTCCGTGGGAAAATGTAAATCCCCTTTACAACTGTACCTGCTGCGATTGTACAAAAATAGGATCAGTCACACACATTGTCACTATTCATAAAATGTCATTGTCTCTCTAGCTGCTCCTGGCACTTTCTTATAGTTGCACTTGACGCCCCTCCCGACCAGAGGGGGTTGCGGCCTGGAGTCTATGGAAGACAGCCAATCCATAATTCGGAGCATTCTGTATAACGGGTTTCCGGATAACAGATCCCATACTTGTTAAGTAATATTTTCCATGGAACAGAATGCTAACAATGCTTTTATGGATGTAGATCATAAAGGGACAACATCACTAAAAGTAGACCGTGCATAAGTATGGGCACTCCTACATTATACTAAAAGTTAACTCAAAGGTGAATTAAAGGAGAACCAAGATATTTTTAGGTTCGAGATCAAGAATAACATACAAAAATCTCAGAATCCAGATACTGATCTGCCCTTGAGGCACCTGTTGATAAACCTGATCTGATATATTGTTCATGGAATACATATGAGAGAGACGTGAAACATCAGGTTGGTGAAGAACTGAAGTCAAACAGCTGCCAAAAAGGAAATGACTCTCGTTTTAATTAGGAAATAAATATCTTAATATTAATAATATATCTTAATAACACACGGACAAAGTCTTAAGGGCTGGAAAAAGAAAATTCTCCATTGTGCAGACACTTAGGGGCCGATTCACGAAGGGTCGAATATCGAGGGTTAATTAACCCTCGATATTGGACTAGGAACTAAAATCGTTCGACTTCGAATATCGAAGTCGAACGATTTTGCGCAAATCCTGCGATCGATCGAAGGATTTTTCATTCGATTCAACGATTAAATCCTTCGAATCGAACGATTCGAAAGATTTTAATCAAACGATCGAAGGAAAATCCTTCAATCAAAAAATCCCAGGCAAGCCTATGCGGACCTTCCCCATAGGCTAACATTGACTTCGGTAGCTTTTAGCTGCCGAAGTAGGGGGTCGAAGTTTTTCTTAAAGAGACAGTACTTCGACTATCAAATGGTCGAATAGTCGAACGATTTTTAGTTCGAATCCTTCGATTCGAAGTCGTAGTCGTAGTCGAAGGTCGAAGTAGCCCATTCGATGGTCGAAGTAGCCCAAAAAAAACTTCGAAATTCAAAGTTTTTTATATTCGAACCCTTCACTCGAATTTAGTGAATCGGCCCCTTAAATTAAAAATTAAATTAAAAACTATTTTTGTGGTGACGGGTATTTTCTCCCACTTATTGTCAACATGCCACCCACCTGGGAGCTTTCCTGGAATGTGATTCGCTTGTGGGGGACAATTCCGAGACGATATCCTTCCGACAAGATTAAAGCTGGCCGGCCCTAAGCCATATGGAGCCCAGCACGGAGCACTAGTCACTAAACGTAGAAAGTAGGCTATTTCTCATGTATTAAGTTGACTTTTAGCGGCAGATTTATCAAAAGTCAAAGTGAAAATTCGAATTAAAAAAAAATCAAATTTCGAGCTAATTTTTGTGTACTTTGACTAGGGACTAGTTTAAACTAAAACTCGAATATCGAAATTTATCATGTACTGATTAAAAATTCAACTTCGACCATTCGCATCTAAAACCTGCCGAATTGCTGTTTGAGCCTATAGGGGTCCTAGAACCTATTTGGAGTCAATTGGTGTACTTTGAAAAATCAAAGATATTTTTTTTGGAAAAACTTCGAATTGAATTCGATCAAATGCGCTATTACTTTGGTTCGTACGATTCAAATTCAATTGAAAACGGACCTATTCACCCAAAAGATTTTTTGATACATTTTAATTGGTCTTTTTTAATTCGAATTACGAAGTTATGGGAGTTCAGAAAAAACCTCCCATTACTTCGAAATTTGACTCTTGATAAATCTGCTCCTTAGTATGTTATAGAATGGCTAATTTAAGCAACATTTCAATTGGTCTTCAGTTTGTCTTTCTTTTTTTTTTAATAGCTATTAAATATCTGACTTCTTTTTTGGACTTTTTTCAAGTTTTTCCAAATTCAAAATGGGGGGGGGTCACTGACCCCATCTAAAAACAATTTCTCTCTAAGACTAAAAATGTATTGTTATTGCTACTTTTTATTATTTATTTTTCTATTCAGGCCTCTCCTATTCATATTCCAGTCTCTTCCTAATGTCAATGTATGGTTGCTAGGGGAATTGGGACCCTAGCAACCAAAATGCTGAAATTGCAAATGCTCTACATTTTACTTAAAAAGTTAATTTAAAGGTGAACAACCCCTTTAATAACAGGTATAGGTATGGCACCTATTATTGGGACCTGGGGGTTTCCGGATAAAGGATCTTTCTACAATTTGGATCTCCATCCTTTAAGTCTTCTAAAAATGTATTTAAGCGTTAAACAAACCAAAAAGGATTCTTTTACCTGCAATAAGAATTTATTATGTCAAATATAAGTTTTTTTTTATTATTATTACAAAAAATAAACCATTTCTAAAATAGTAAAATATGTGATTACAATAGAGTCTATGGGAGATGGCCTTGCTGTAATTCAGAGCTTTCTGGATAACAGGTTTCTGGGTATCAGATCCCATACCTGTGTCAAGAATCTACTGACCGGCTAGACCCCAGCTCTAGGATTTCTGTGTCCCAAGTGTATAATATTACATTTTGGCATATTGTATTTAAGATGCGAAACCAAAACCAGATTTCCGACTGCTCTGTACATAAAATGTCAGTTAAAGCATATTGGGGGCTAAGAACTCCAGAAAAACCCTACATTATATTCTATTAGTTAATGTACTGTCCATGTTCTCATATATAGTATATACTGTATCTGCCAGTATAGATGGGGGGCCTTATTTATCAAAATCTATTTTTTTCAGATTATTTTAATAAACAAAGTCCGACCAAATTAGAACCCACGATTGGACCTTATTTATCGGATTGGGGACAAACACAAAAAATCTGAATTGTACGATTTTTTTTTTGTGTGCATTTTTTCCAGAATCACTCGATTTTTTTCGGGCTTTTTCCAGAGAAGTCCAAATTTTTCTGAAAAGCCTGAATACTCAGCGCAGACCACAGAAACTTCTAAATAGCATAGGGACCTCTCCCATTGATTTATATACATCCTTGGTAGGTCTGAGATGCCGGATTTGAAGGTTCTGACTTTTTCAATCCTCGAGGTATAATAAATCTCGAAAATCTCGAAAAATCTAGAGAAAATCTCAAGGTTTTTTTATCCGATATAAATACAAATTTTATAGTAAAAAAAAGTTTTTGCCATTCAGATTTACATAACCCCATAATAACTTGGAGAACATACCTAAGAACAACTTGAAGTCACTGTTTAAAGTAGAAAAGTCGTTTCCCTCTTAAAGTTTGCTTGTGCCTATAAAGGTCATTTCCAGACTCCCCAGGGCTTAAGGTGCTAGAATGAAGGTGCTTCTAATAATACAACTGGTGAACAGAATAGAGTGAAAGACTTTAGACGTCAGTCCTTACTGCCCCAACGACCCTTTTGTGATTTCTCAGATATTACTGTTCATACGTGTTACTACGAATAGGGAGGACAGGCAGCATATACACCTCACCTAATATTTACTTACATGGACAATACGATTAGTTTGATTAAACGGGAGGAACCTCTGAATGTCAGCTTCTCATCATTTAAAATGGTTGTTCACCTTCCAACACTTGTTTCAGTAAAGTTGTTTTCGGATAGTTCACCAGAAATAAAGTCTTTTTCCAAATACTTTCTATTTGTGACTGTTTGGGCTTGAGCATGCTCAGTTTGTTCCTCTCTCCCCCTCACTCCTCCCCTCCCTGCTGTAATCTGAGGCCAGAGCTATGAGTGAGCAGGGAGAGACTCAGGCAGGAAGTGATCTCACACCAAGCTAATATGGCAGCTGCTATCCTAAACAAACAGAGAGTTTCTACAGCAGCATTCTGCAGAATAAATATAGTGTTATAGCTTGCACTATTGTGGCTAATCTATTGGCAATAAACTGCTTCGGTAGTTTTCCTTCTTCTCCATGGCACTTTAGCACCCCTGAGATTAAATGATTAAAAGCACAACCCCCCATACCATGCATCCCTGACATAATGAACCCTTTACCTCTTGTCCATACAATAAAGATTAACCTAATCCCAATGGCATGTTGTACATAAGGCTGAGCATTAGCTGCAGGAGAGAACAATGGGGCCATTGGGAAAGAATGGATCTGGTCCAACTCACCATGTGTAGGAATGTGCCCCCCGGGCCTGATGTGGCTTGTACTAACTTTCATCCGACATTATTTTCTTTTAATTATACTAATTCTATTTAAAATGTCTCTCAGTCTGCCGTGTGTCAGCAATATTCGTACAGAATCAGTATATAATATATCTCCTTTTATAAATACCTCCTTCAAAGAGTCCCAGTAAATCTGCTCATACACAGGCACAGCCACAAAGTCATTAGATGATTGAGACCCTCAGATCTTTTGGCCCCCAGGATCCTGTGCAGATTCTTTGGGATCTACTCACCCAATGGGAATTTCCGACCTCTTCCCACAATATTAAATCCTGATGAAAGCCCAATACATTGGCTGCTGTATGGATGAGTATGGACAAGTATGGACGAGGCAAGTATTATTGGCTCATTGTTGGGAAGATGAAGTCACTAGAAGTGGCCCTATCTCAGGTACCTTCCTCGAGCAGTAAGCAGTTTGGTAGCTAATAAGGTTCTATCATGTGGCAATGCCTTTATTCAAGGTTCCATTAAATGAGAAGATTTATCATGACTATTATTCCCCTACTAATCCCCTGACCACGCAATAGTATCAATGGTGACAGCAGACTCTGTAGCAGGAATGTTGCCAGGCTGCCCTGATCCATCCAGGTGACTATGTACCAACCGATAGTACAGGTATGGGATCTGTTATCCAGAACGCTCGGGACCTGGGGTTTTTTCGAAAATGGATCTTTCCATAATTTAGATCTTCATACATTAAGTCTACTAGAAATCATATAAACATTAAATAAACTCAATAGTCTGGTTTGCTTCCAATAAGGATTAATTAAACGTATCTTAGTTGGAGCCAAGGACATGGTACTTTACAGAGAAAAAGGAAATAATTTTTTTTAAATTAGGATTATTTGGATTAAACAGAGTCTACGAGAGACAGCTAGTGATGGGCGAATTTGTCCCGTTTCGCCGTAAAATTCTCAAAATTCCGTTGAAATTCCATTGAAATCAATGGGCGTCAAAATGATTTTGATGTGCCAATTTTTACACCACCGACTTTTTTTGTCGCAGTGAAATTTTTGGCCAGCGAATTTCCACAGCAGTTTTGCGAAGCAATTCGCAGGTGGGGAAATTACGAAATTAGTTGCAAATCCATGCCTGGCGAATAAATTCGCCCTTCACTGGAGACGGCCTTTCCGTAATTCAGAGCTTTCTGGATAATGGGTTTCCTGATAACGGATCCCATACCTGTACCAAAGAAGCATTGGCACTGGGGTTATTCATTTAATCACCCTCCTGCTAAGTGGCTTCTGGGAGGCTCTGGAGAATTGAGAGCTCAGTGCGGCCCCTGACTGGGACTCATTTTCAGTGCAAGAGTGTAACAAGGGACTGTGGGAAGCAGGGTCAGACTGGAGGGCCCGGGACCACCTGGACTGCCCCCCTACTGTGACTTGCCGCTTGGCACGCATGCATAAATTCGTTGCTCAGCGCGCACGTGCGTATGGCGGCACGCAAATGCACGACCAGCGTTGTACAATCCGAATATCGGGAGAGGGGTTCTGGCCCGGCGAGGACTCATGAGGGTCGTGGCCCACCAGGTTTTTTCCCGGTGTCTCGACGGGCCAGTCCGACCCTGGTTGGAAGTGTCCCTACGATGATTTGCTATGGTGCCAACTTCCATTAACACAACTGATGGTCTGAACTTTTCCAACTCACCACAACTCCCAGCATCCCCTGTAACATCCTGACTCAAAGATTAAGTTTCCATTCTAAACAGGTCATGCAAGTTTATCAACTTACCCTTTTATTTTCAGGCTGAATACCTACAGTACTAAATAGAAAGTATCCTCTTGTTGTGTCTGCATAATGATGAATTGCAACTTCACATGAATGTTTTCTTCGTTTGGAAAGTCCAGGAAAGTTGTTCTGATAAACGAAATGGCCCCTTCCCTTCAACTCAAATAACAACTCTTTTATTTACTTTTTAAAAAAACAAATCCCAGGAAAGTCTTGGCTCAGAGCTGCCCTACCTGCTTTCTGCCCAGCCGGACATTATTGGTATGAGTAGAGCTACAGAGCTTATACATTATAGGGGCAATATAAATGTACATGTATTGTTCAGATATACTACAGGATACCAGTTTTTCCAGTGCTGAGTACCAAGTAGGTAGAACATAGACCATAAGTATCTCTCCTTCTCTTGTTAGGACTTCATTCTCTCTCTTGCTAATAAAGGATGCTAACGAATCCTATACAGATTTGGGACCTGTTATCCAGAATGCTCGGGACCTGGGTTTTTCCAAAATTTGGATCTACATACCTTAAAGGGATACTGTCATGGGAAAACATGTATTTTTCAAAACACATCAGTTAATAGTGCTGCTCCAGCAGAGTTCTGCACTGAAATCAGTTTCTCAAAAGAGCAAACAGATTTTTTTATATTCAGTTTTGAAATCTGACATAGGGCTAGATATATTGTCAGTTTCACAGCTGCCCCCAGTCATGTGAATTGTGCTCTGATAAACTTCAGTCACTCTTTACTGCTGTACTGCAAGTTGGAGTGATATCTCCCCTCTTCCTTCCCCCCCCCCAGCAGCCTAACAAAAGAACAATGGGAAGGTAACCAGATAACAGCTCCCGAACACAAGATAACAGTTGCCTGGTAGATCTAAGAACAACACTCAAGAGTAAAATCCAGGTCCCACTGAGACACATTCAGTTACATTGATTAGGAGAAACAACAGCCTGCCAGAAAGCAGTTCCATCCTTAAGTCTAGGCACAAGTCACGTGACTGGGGGCAGCTGGGAAACTGACAATATGTCTAGCCCCATGACAGATTTCAAAACTGAATATAAAAAAATCTGTTTGCTCTTTTGAGAACTGTATTTTAGTGCAGAAGTCTGCTGGAGCAGCACTATTAACTGATAAGCTATGAAAAAAATGTGTTTTATCAAGACAGTATCCCTTTAAGTCTGCTAAAACAATACTTAAACCCAATAGGCTGGTTTTGCCTCCAATAAGGATTAATTATATCTTAGTTGGGATCAACTAAAAGCTACTGTTTTATTATTTTTCATTTTTATAAATTTGAATTATTTTATTAAAATTGAATCTATGGGAGGTAGCCTTCATGTAATTTGGAGTTTCTAGATAATGGGTTTCCAGAAAATGGATCCCATACCATCTCTAGAAACCTTCCAAGGAATCTGGGAGCCCACAGCTTGTTTGCTATAGGGACATTGTTATACCGGAGCAGTCAACAGTCAGACTCCTAGAGCAATGCATGCTGGGTATTCCTAAAGGAAATGCAACTTCTATCAAACATGCCAAAAATGAATATTATGTATTTTGCTTTGTTTCCCCAAAGTGAGCAGAGAAGCAGAAAAGAACAGGAAAGCTTGTTATTCTGGGTCTCCTTATTGTTCATCTTCCTGTTTAGTGGAATTGTTATGGGCCTGTGAAATTCCCTTCATCGTATTATTATTCTTCATATTATTAGGGAAAATGTTGTTTTTGAGATTTAGGGACCCATTTACTTAGCTCGAGTGAAGGCATAGAAGAAAAAAAACTTTGAATTTCGAATGTTTTTTTTTGGCTACTTCGACCATAGAATGGGCTACTTCGACCTTCGACTGCGACTTCGAATCGAACGATTTGAACTAAAAATCGTTCGACTATTCGACCATTCGATAGTCGAAGTACTGTCTCTTTAAAAAAAAAAACTTCGACCCCCTAGTTTGCCACCTAAAACCTTCCTAAGTCAATGTTAGCCTATGGGGAAGGTCCCCATAGGCTTTACTAGAAGAAAAATCGTTCGATCGATGGATTAAAAAGGATTTCAATTCAGCAGTCGAATATCGAGGGTTAATTAACCCTCGATATTCGACCATAAGTAAATTTGCCCCTTAAAGACAGCGGAATGTGAAAGAGTAGAGATATATACACACAGGCCATGGTCTGGGTTCCTCAGGAAGGGAAACCTAAGAGATAACAGGAATTAGCAATAAAGGGTTAACCCTGCTTAAATATGAATCAGTGGTCCAAATACTATTCTGTGCCACAAGCATTACCTCTATCCTACAACAAATATTAAAAAATGATATAGGTTTAGTTCTCCTTTAATGGATTGTTCACCTTTGAGTTAACTTTTAGGGGCAGATTTAGCAACAGTCAAATTTCGAGGCGATTGTTTTTTAACCTCCCATCACCGCAAAATTCGAATAAAAAAAGACCAACTGAAACTTATTTTAAAAAAATTTAATTTTTTAACTTCGGGTGAATAGGCTGTATTTGATAATTCAATTCGGATCATATTCGATCGAATTCAAATCAAAGTATTTTCCCAAAAAAACCGTATATTTTTAAAAGTCCACCAAATGACTCCAAATAGGTTCTAGGAGGTCCCCCATAGGCTAAAATAGCAATTCAACAGTGTGTGTTACTTCATGGCTCTTCTGGAGTTAAAAGAGGAATATTCATGACTAATGACTAATTAGCAACATTGCAAGTTGGACAAAAGTTTTCTGATAAAAGGATTTAGTGGGTCAGAAACTTCACAAATGAAACTCTGTGCCAATAAAGAGATTATGAAGAATATGCAGCCATTAAAGGTACTTGATAAACTGCAACTACCGTGTTGCTTTGTACAGAGACAGGTATCCGGAAACACAGTATACAGAAAGCTCAGAATTATGGAAAGGCCATTTACCATCCAGAAATAGATACAAATGTTTCTAAAACTTAATTGGTTTTTGGCAGAGAGCCCAAAATGGCAGGTGCGCTTAGATACATCTGTAACAATTTAAGATAAGCAAAAAAAACAATTGTAACTATTTATGATGAGCAAAGAAACAATTGTAACAATTTAAAATAAGCAAATAAACAATTGTAGCAATTTAAAATAAGCAAAGAAACAATTGTAACAATTTAAGATAAGCAGGTCTCTTGGGGAAACTGAGACTTGCAGCTTAAAGGGCCATTCACCTTCATTAGCAAAACTGTAATAATACATAAAAACCACAGAAATGTGTTCAAACGTTCATACTCGTTGTAAAATGGACATGGTAATCAGGGGGTGTGGCCATAAAATGGGTGTGGTCAAAATGCCCGCCTCGCTCTGTGCAGCAAAACTTTTTGGCCCTCTTTCTATTTTCAAACTGTTGGGAGGTATGACAGTTTGCAAACGTATTAATAACTGTTTATATGCCACTGCAAACTAGTTCTTCAGCACCTACAGCCTGCAGCGAGCCACAGCATCAGATAGTTACACCTGTAGAATCAGTGCACATGCTGCACAGTAATTAATGCTGATTACAGATTATTTCTGCTCTAAGATATACAATTTACTATTTTACATAAGCCCCACTAATATATTATATGATTGCTGTTTGTTATATGATTGTTAGTACAGTCCTTGTTCTAGTACCTGTAAACTGTATTACTTGTATAGAAGTATATGTCTAGACGTTTTTACATGAGGCACCAGTTCCCATGTGCAGGATTAAGAGAATGTTCCTGTTGTCGTTCAGATCCCTGCAATAAATGGAATTACTTCTCTCCTACCCTCCCCTCTCACTCTGAATTCATTTTCATATGTGTAGCTACAGACAAGCTTGGTGGTGGCATCATACTAACAGGGCTGCATTTCATTGGCAGAGACTGGGAAGAGTGGGTGCTGGTGCAAAGTGCAAAGAAATCCTGCAAGAGAACCTGTTCCATTCTGCAATAAACAGAGTCTCCATGAGAAAACTGAACTTTCAGCATAACAATGATCCAAAACACAAGGCCAAGTAACATTTTAATATAAAGGTGAATGTCCTACAGTGACCCAGTCACAGCCCCGATCTCAATATGGCTAAGAATCTTTTTGAAAATAAAGGCGCATTCAGATGTTCTACCAAGTATTGACGCAAGGGTTTAAATACATATACAGGTATGGGACCTGTTATTCAGAATGCTTGGGACCTGGGGTTTTTTGGATAACGGATCTTTCAATAATTTGGGTCTTAAGTCTACCAGAACATCATGTAAACATTAAATAAACCCAATAGACTGGTTTTGCCTCCAATAAGGATTAATTATATCTTAGTTGGGATCAAGTACAACTTACTGTTTTATTATTACAGAGAAAAAAGTAAATCGCTTTTAAAGATTTAAAATTGGATAAAATTGGGTCTATGTAATTCTGGCCTTTCTGGATAACGGGTATCCAGATAACAGATCCCATACCTGTATAACCAACAAATGTCTATTTGTTTATGTAGGGGGTTACAGTTGCTCACCATTACTTCAGGCAGTCTCCACGGTCAGACTGGGATGGTGGCACACTGGGAAAAAGTTCAGGGGGAGCCACCAAACCAGTTCCCCTATTTGCGCTGCCCCCGATGCGTCCACAAACAGGAAAAAAGGTAAGCGTGGGGGGGGGCTGGAGGGAGTTTGCAGCTGCTGAGAGGGGAGGGCCTGGCCGATGCTTCTTCTCCACTGGGGCGGGGGGTCTAGGAGGGGAGGCAGTGTGGGGGCCCGAAGCAGTGGTGAGGGGGCCCCAGTCCAACCCTGGCAGTCTCCATAAGGGTTAAGCAAGCTGAGGGCCGCTCCTGTTTTGCAGCTGGAGGGGGAGCTGTTACCATTGTAGGTCAGTTTCCCAGAAGTTCTGAAATTGGCCAGGGGTGTCAGGTTTTCTAGTCTGTAAAAAGGAAAAACATCATGAACTTGGTCACTTTAGACCCCACATGCTGGAGAGGCTGGTTGTGCCATAAAAGCCTGAGGTGGAGGTAGGTCAGTGTAGGGAAAGATCTGTAATAGTCTCTCTGGTAGTGAGAGACAGGAAGAGAGTAGTTATAGAGCAGCCAGAGGCTCCAACAAGGAGACCAGAACAGATTAATGACTCACTGCTTACATCCCACAGCAGACACCTACCTGCCAAATTCTACCTTAGTGCACTGTAAGTTCTGCTAATGTTTGCTGAGGAGTCAGAACTACATTTCCTAACATATGGCACATAAACTATACAGTGGGCTCATGTGTAGGGCAATATAACAACTCTATTGTCTTTATTTAGGTTCCCTGGACTTGTGTAGTGTAATGTATTTGCTGCAACTTATACCTCCATTCAACTTGATCATTTCCTGCCGTATACAAATTAGGCAACGCTAGTGCATCTTCGCTTTGATTTCCGAAGTAACGCTAGCGAAAATACGCCAGCGTTCAGTGCCCTGGACGCAACCTTGCACTTTAGTGAGTTAGCATTGTCTTAGCGAATTTACGTCTGGACAAAGTGTTGCGATGGTTGCTGAGCCGTCACTGGCGAATTTTCGCCGGTTAGGGAATATGCCCCTATATCTGCAGTTAACACAAGCTCTAGCCTTGCTCACACTGGGCTTTTAATTAGCTTTTAATTATCTGGGCAGTGACATGTTGATGTATACACCTGGTCTTCCTATGCTCTACAGATACGCAAGTAATGCAGTTGTCTTTCAGGGGAGATTGTCTTTTCAGTGCCATTGGCCTTAAAGAGATACTGACAGATATTATTACTACTACTATTATTACTATTACTGATAGACATTAAAAAAGGTTATTTTCTGGTGTCAGCGTTCCAACTTGCATTTGAAATTACACATTTTTAATAAATGTATATGCATTTGACTTTAAATGTAATTTTTTCCTGCCATTCTCTTCTCAGGTTCAGCCGCCAGAAGCAACAGAACAGACGGCACCTCTCCTCCAGCCAAGACTTCTGTTCCTACATTATCAGTGATAACACACAGAACATACAGAACATTTGTGGAATGGGAGTCTTGGCTGGAGCAGAGCAACGGGGTCAATAATCCCCAACTATATTGGAAAGTTCCTTAAAATTTACATTTTCTTTCATTATGCAAATAAAAATGTGTGTCTTGAAAAGCTGCCAGAGAAACAGACCCCAGACTTCTCCTTCAGAACATTCCATCAGTCAATTGCACATTGTGGCACTTTATATCCCTCCTGTGTTTGGGGGACCTCACTGCATAATATAGCAGAAACCAGAACAGCAAAGTATCACTCATGTATTATAAGGGATAATGTACCCCCTTCTGTAAATGATAAGGATATTAGAAGTCACTGAGGGGTTGTTCTGTGACCATATAAAGGCACAAGGCTGCAGGCTGAGTTATACAGGGAACTCTGAGTATCACTCATGTATTATAAGGGATAATGTACCCCCTACTGTAAATGATAAGGATATTAGAAGTCACTGAGGGGTTGTTCTGTGACCATATAAAGGCACAAGGCTGCAGGCTGAGTTATACAGGGAACTGTGAGTATCACTCATGTATTATAAGGGTTAATGTACCCCCTTCTGTAAATGATAAAGGATATTGATAAGGATATTAGAAGTCACTGAGGGGTTGTTCTGTGACCATATAAAGGCACAAGGCTGCAGGCTGAGTTATACAGGGAACTCTGAGTATCACTCATGTATTATAAGGGATAATGTACCCCCTACTGTAAATGATAAAGATATTAGAAGTCACTTAGGGGTTTTTCTGTGACCATATAAAGGCACAAGGCTGCAGGCTGAGATATACAGGGAACTCTGAGTATCACTCATGTATTATAAGGGATAATGCACCCCCTACTGTAAATGATAAGGATATTGTACTTGATTAAAATCCAAATTACGGAAAGATCTGTTATGCAGAAAACCCCAGGTCCTTAGCATTCTGGACAATAGGTCCCATATCTGTACTTATAGTGAGGCTTTGCCACAGTCTGTAAGTGCACAAAATATCCATATAGGGGGGCACTAGTACATTACTGAAGAGCCATTGGGGCAAATTCACTAAGATGCAAAGTTGCGCCAGGTGCAACTTCGCCGCACTTCGCCGCACTTCGCCAGGCATAGTTTCGCCAGCGCTCCACAAATTCACTAAAATCCGAAGTTGCGCACAGGGGTAGCGTAAGGTGGCGAAGTTGCGCTAGCGTTGATTTGCTATATAAAGCGAAGTTACGCTAGCGAAGGCTAATTTGCATACGGCGCGAAATTCAAATTTCAATGGAGGAACACGTATCAGCACTACAAATGCCTAGAAAACCTTCAAATCAGCAAATAAAAATTTTATTTTGCCCTACACATGTGCCCACTGTCTAGGTAAGTTGCCATGAGTCAGGAAATGTAGGGGGGAGGAAGGGGAGCCCCAAAAAATTTTTGATCTTTTTCAGCCTATCACCCATCATGTAGAAAACACGCTAGCGTTTTTTGGGACTTTGAAAAAAAATTGACTTTTTTGAAACAATCCCTATCTACTCTATTGCGCTTCGCCAGGTCTGAGGTGGCGAAGGAAGTCTAGCGTAAAAGGTAGCGTTCAGTACACTGCGCAAGTTAGTGAATTTGCGTAGTTACATTGCTAGCGAAAATTCGCCTGGCGTAAGGTTGCGAAGTAACACTAGCGAAACTACGCCAGCGTTCGTTAGTGAATTTGCGCAGTAGCGAAAATGCCAAACGCTAGCGAATTAACGCTAGCATTCGGCGCTTCGCGGCTTAGTGAATTTGCCCCATTCAATCTCCAACAAGACCCAGATCACAGATGTAAATAATTAACACTATTAGAATTTACATTTTTGGAATATTATTTCTCATTATTTCCAAATAAATATGCGTCTGTGGATGAAAATCCGTTTCTGTTCCTGTACTACAGATTTTATAACCAGTGAGAATCCCGTTATGTTTAATAGCAGTTCTCATCATGGGGAGGCTCATTTGTGCAGAAGGCTAATATTCTTACAGAGGTCATGGGAACATTCAGTTGCTCCTTCCCTGTGTACAAACGAGCCTCTGACTTGCCGGACAATAGCAAAGACATGGGTCTGTATGTGTGTGTATTTACGAGGGGCGCAGAGTTCCAATTCCCAGCCGTTGGCTAAATATATTACTGAATGGGCTGAGATTCCCATACACTGAATGGATTGTTCCACAGCGGAAACAGGAGGCTCCGTATAGACTAAACTCATCTTTTCCATTCTACCTTTCCTTTTCTCTCCCCCTCTCTCTGTAAATAATGGTACAGGTATGGGACCTGTTATCCAGAATGCTCGGGACCTGGGGTTTTCCGGATAATGCCTGTAGTAGAAATATAGAAACTGAGGGGGCATTCCAAGGGACACCCTTGTGCCGGTCACTCCGGATGCTGCTCTGCAACGTGACAATGATTTGTGCTCCATTCTAGGAGAGAAATGTATGGGCACAACCTGTGAGGCGCCTCGCATTCGCTTTTTCGCCTCTGCACCTTGCACAAAACTTCATAAATGAGCCAGTGATCCTTTTCTATGTAACATCAGTTTCTTGATGGCTAAGGCCATAGGGATTTTTATTATTAAAAAAACAATACACTTACATCAATTCATCAAAATATAACATAATATTAGCAAATCCAAAAGCCACAAACCCACCCATACACCCTCCTGCCTGAAGAGTCCATCCCTCTGTCCATAGGCAAAAGTCCAAAGAAAAACCCTCCAACCCACCAATTCACAAGGCCAAACTCGCAAAGTCTTGGCTAAGGCCACCAGGGTGCCAGGAGAAATTCCAATGGGCCACCACTGCCTCATGTCAGCACGGTGTGTTTTAAGTGTGGGGTGGGGTAGGGTGGATTCAGGTAGGTCATTGGATTCAGGTCTTCTAGTTGGCCCACAGGCTCCTTGCTTCAGCACTGCAACTACCTAGGTAGCCCAACACAGACCTATGTGAAGAACCATCCAGTCTGGGTGATGGTTTTGCAGGCCCAGATTGGCTGTGAGTTCTGGTAAATGCTAGAGGGGCTGTTCTCCAGCATCAGACTTGGTGGGGGGGGGGGTCTAGGCCCTCTGAGGCTGCCACATGAGGGGACAACACACCCCAGTTAGATCTAATGGATTGCTAGATCTAATGGATGGTTAGATGTAATGGATTGCTAGATCTAATGGATTGCTAGATCTAATGGATTGTTAGATGTAATGGATTGTTAGATGTAATGGATTGCTAGATCTAATGGATTGTTAGATGTGGGCCAAAGTTTTGTTACATTAACCCATAAGAGCACATGTATGCGGGCTGCATTTTACTCGGAGTCTGGCCCTGTGGGTTCACTGGGGACAGGGCCGGACCAACTTACCAGTGTGCTCAAGGCACAGAACGCTCATCACCCGCCCCTCCCTGTGTGTGTGTTAGTATGGACCCCCACCACTAGCTCTTTCTACTGGTTACCTGTGGCAGGCGGGGGGTGGGGACGGGAAAGCAAAAGAAACCCCTTTCAGGAGGTAGGAAGCCATGGAGAGGAGGTATGAGTTGGCAACACTTCTTCTTTGTGCCCAAGGCATGTGCCTCTTATGCCTACCCCTAGTTCTGGCCATGGTCAGGGAAGTTGAGACCGTGAGCTGTTGTTGCTGAAATCACCATGCCCCCCCTCCCCCCAGAACTGGAGCTTTTTCCCCAGAACTGCAGCATTATTGCAAATTGCAGACTGCACCCAGGTCATAATACTGTAGGCAGTGTCGGACTGGCCCATCGGGATACCAGGAAAACTCCCGGTGGGCCTTGGGGCCCTTGAGCTGCTAAAGATTTGGCCTATTTCATGTCTATTTCTTTGAGAACAAAGAGGTTAAATATATGGAATAATAGATTATCGTATGTAAAGAATACAAGAATAGAGACTAGGAGAATAGAGGTTGAGTGAGGAGAAGAATAATAACAGTACAGAGAGTGGGCCCCTGGTCTATGGTTTTCGGGTGGGCCCCTGGTGTCCCTGTCCGACACTGACTGTAGGTACGACATGGATGAGATAGAAGAATATATTTCCACTCATGCAGCCCTTTATTACAGAACCCATGGAAGTGACTCTGCATTGCACAATGTATTTCCAAGGGCTGGAGCAATGTATTTATTAGCAGGAGAGATGAGTGGACGGCAGGGACATTGGGTGAGACAGACAGACAGGCGGAGGCCGTGAATGCTCAGTACATGATCAGCCAGTGCACTTACTCCATCCCAATTATTTCCCAAAACAAGTGAGTGTGAGAGGCAGGGAGTGTAACATTCCACCCAAATGTACAGTAGGACTGTCAGATAGATGGACAGACATTACCAACCACTGCTGATGCCAAATCTATCACAATCGTGTTTTTTAATTACTATACAGTAGTTGCCCTTAGGATACGCAGTGATACAATACAACCAAGATATATACATATGAATAATGAAGAATATTCAATGTACATTACAAGAGGCAACATAATCCTTAAAGGAAAACTATAGCCCCAAAATGAATACTTAAGCAACAGATAGTTTATATCAAATTGAATGACATATTAGAAAATCTTACCAAACTGGAATATATATTTACATAAATATTGCCCTTTTACATCTCCTGCCTTGAACCACCATTTCGTGACCACCATTTTCCTGACTACAACACTAACTGTAACAGGAAGAAGTGAGGAAGCAAAAGGCAGAACTCTGTCTGTTAATTGGCTCATGTGACCTTACATGTGGTTTGTATGTGTGCACAGTGAATCGTATGATCCCAGGGGGCGGCCCTTTTTTTTTAAAATGGCAATTTTCTATTTATGATTACCCAATGGCACATACTACTAAAAAAGTATATTATCATGATAATGGTTCATTTACATGAAGCAGGGTTTTACACATGAGCTGTTTTACTCAGTATCTTTTAATAGAGACCTACATTGTTTGGGGGGTATAGTTTTCCTTTAAACCAAAATAGAACCATATGTGACAAATGTACAACACAGAAAACAATGTACAACAAACAAAACCCTAAAAATGTTCCTCAGTTACTCTATTAACTATGTGGGACTATCTGAAGAAGACCACATCAATGGGCCAACTCTATCCTTGTCTACTGATCTGGCCACTAACCTGACTGGCAGATTGCCCACACACACAAGCTGATAAGCTGCCTGCTCGTATGGAAGAACTGAGTCAATGGCCACTTTCGGTCTGTATAGGGCCACCTTATTGGCTTGCAGCTATGACTGAATGGCAGATACAACTTATGTTTTCATGTACCTATAACCTTGCTAAAGGCTAAGGAAGCCGTGGCCAAATATATGAACTCAAAAGCACCTTGAACTGAAAAAGACCTAGAGCCCTGAGTTGCCAAAACCCGTATTGTAATTGGCGAAAAACACATTAACAAGCAGAAGAAACATACATTATTTCCATGATCGTGCTAAATTGTTGATTTGTATCCAGGCCCAGACTGGCAATCTGTGGGTTCTGGAAGATGCCATAGAAAGTATCTATTTAGTGGGCTGGTGGGAGCTGATTGGTTCTCTCTGTATTGGTAATGCCAGGGCCTACTTTGACTCCCAGTACAGACCTGTTTGTATCCAAGATATGCAAGGTTTGAAATACGCCCTTTACATAATAAACAAGTGATTATTTCCTACAATTTATAATGATTTATTCTTATAGCTGTGATGTCAAAACCCTGCATGGAGGACAATATTATGGTACCTCACGCACTGTAGAGACTAATGTATCCCTAACCCCAAGCACTTTCCAAACTGCTGGAGTTGAGATAACTGGGTATCCAACCAAAGAGCCCCAGGACTAAGGTTTGTGTAGCCATTCAAATCCAAATCACTGAAAGAACTTATTGTCCACCTTGGCTTCTTCTCTCAGGCCCCAATAAAGCCCAGATGTTGCTACTAAATCAATCTGCAAAGCATCTCTAAGCAAAATATAATTCCATAAACATGTTCCCTGTGATAGTTTGACCAACTGTTCAGCTAATTTATTTGTTTTACATTAAAGGGAGCATAGATGAAACACACAATGGTTATTTAAGGTCTATCTCTGGTAATGCTAGCCAAGGGTTGTTTGAACAAGTACAGAGAAGCACAAGCATTAAGGATTGCTGGAGGTAGGGGACACAACAAGAGTCCGAGCACAATCAAGTGTGCACATGAATATGCATGGAAGAGCGCAGGCATGCTCCGAAGATTCAAGAAAAGTTGCTAGAGGTGGGGGGTGCAAGGGGTTGAGCTAAGGGAAGGTGGCCTTACAGGTACAAGAGGTACCTACCCCTAGTTATGACCCTGGTACTCATTATGACAGAATGCTCAGAAACTCTCAGTCTCAGTATCTCACTCCAGGCAGAAGCGCATCTCCTGGGAAGTAGAGAATCACATGAGCCCATACAGGGCAGGTGCTGAGCAGGTACAACTGTAAAAAGAGTGAGGCTAAGCTCGGTGTGATACCAACAAATAGAAGGTAGAAGTTGGTAGGATGCGTCAGTGTATGTTAGATGGACCAAAAACATATGAGAAGAAAACCTACTTCTAAGGTTTTTTTTTAACCTGAAGTAAAATGTGAGTCCATAGGCTAAGACATAAGGCCTCAGTGGAGCCCAAATGACGGCAAAAACTACAAGCATTGTTTAAAATGGCATTTTTGCCCACCAATAAACCTCTGATTGATCAGATTTTTTGTTTAAGCCTGATTGATTGTGTAGTGCCGTCATCAGTGGTGATATATATATATATATATATATATACAGGTCAAGTATGAAAGTACAGTTGAAACAGTTTTTAGCTGTAACATTTCCCCTCTAAACAGGCAAATTATATTACAGTTTATTATGTAGAGGTTCTGCAACATATTGAACTTGCAGATAACTCCAGACCCTGATGCTGTAGAAACCAAACGCACTCATTTTTCAAGGTTGTAACTGCACTCCGGTGCCAGGAAACATAAAACGATCTTTTCGTGGTTATCGTTGCCCAAGATGGAATGTTGTGGTTTTTCATAAAAGAAGATCTGTAGAAAATGAAATAAGGGCTCACTGCCAAGGTTGTTTGTGCTACAGGTTCTGGCTAGTCTTCTTTACAGTAGTGACTTTCCAGCACACGGCTGTTCTGAGGAGCAATATCTCAAGTGGCCTCCGGTTCCTCAAATTCAATGACAGTTGCCTATTGTAATAAAGGTCCTCCACCAAGTACCTGTTTATGTTTTAATGCTAAGCTACGTGTAAAGGGGCCTCTATCAATTAAATCGTTAACAATGAGTGTGTGTACTAATCTCCTACACCTTTGGATGGCTCTGTTAAATAGAGGATATCTGGGTAGAACCACATTTGACTTTGGGTTGAGCCCTCCATTGCTCAGGAACAGACATGGGTGTAGAGCTGTCACCTACAGCAGGTCCCCCCTCAAGATCAGAAAAGGAAATTAAATTCTCAGGGTCTGAAAAAAAATGGAAAATGCAGAAGAAGTAAGGGTTGTGGAAAAACAGCAAAATTCACAAGTCCATGATAAAAATAATAATAAAAAACAGGATTGTAACCCAAGGCCCAAATTAGACCTCTACAGAACTACAGCGAAACCTTAAAGGGGAACTCCATACAAACATAACTTGAGCTTTTTGAAACGTAAAAATAATTTCAAGCAACTTTGCAGTATACATAAATTAAAAAATATGCAGACTTTTCATGATTTTTTAAAATTTGGAACAGTTCCCTAAGCCTAGCCCCCTGCTCTACTGCTGATCTGTCTGACTACTTTGCTGATCTGTCTGTCTACTTTGCTGAGCTGGCTGACTACTGTTACTTTGTATCAACAGCCATCTGTACGAAACACATATCAGGGGAATTCCATCTCCTGTATGTGATCTCCTATGCTAGAGGAATGCAACGTTGCCTGCTTTTCCACTCACCCGTCCTCAAAGCAGACGTAACACCTCGCTCCTTCCTTCTCAGCTATCAGATCCTGCTCCTCACTCCTCAACCACTCACTATACCAAAGGAAGTGGTCACAACACCTCTTGGCCAATAACTGGGATATGTAAATTACAGCTAGCTACATGGGCATCTGCCCAGCAACTAGGGAGATCAGGAAGTGTGGGGATTTAAAGCCATAGGGGCATATTAACCCTATGGGTCCCTTCAGACTATTGTGACCACATATTGTCTCAAAACCTCAACAGACTTAATGTGTTTGTGTGTCAATATACAGTATATACAGTCTATATGTGTGTGTGGGTGTCAATATACAGAATATACTAGAGATGCACCCACCGAATCCAGGATTCGTCCTTTTTCAGCAGGATTCGGAATCCTTCTGCCTGGCTGAACCAAATCCGAATCCTAATTTGCATATGCAAATTAGGGGCAAGGAGGGAAATCACGTGACTTTTTTCTCTTCCCACCCCTAATTTGCATTTGCAAATTAGGATTCGGATTCGGTTCTGTATCTTTGGCAAAGAATTTGGGGGTTCAACCAAATCCAAAATAGTGGATTTGGGGCATCCGTAATATATATAGTCTATATATATGTGTGTCAATATACAGTATATACAGTCTATATATGTGTTTGTAAATATACAGTATTTACAGTCTATATATGTGTGTGTGTCAATATACAGTATATACAGTCTATATATGTGTGTGTCAATATACAGTATATACAGTCTATATATGTGTTTGTAAATATACAGTATATACAGTCTATATATGTGTGTATGTGTGTCAATATATAGTATATACAGTCTATATATGTGTGTGTGTCAATATACAGTATATACAGTCTATATATGTGTGTGTGTGTGTCAATATACAGTATATACAGTCCATATATATGTGTGTGTGTCAATATACAGTATATACAGTCTATATATGTGTGTGTCAATAAACAGTATATACAGTCTATATATGTGTGTGTGTCAATATACAGTATATACAGTCTATATATGTGTGTGTCAATAAACAGTATATACAGTCTATAAATGTGTGTGTGTGTCAATATACAGTATATACAGTCTATATATGTGTGTTTGTGTCAATATACAGTATATACAGTCCATATATATGTGTGTGTGTCAATATACAGTATATACAGTCCATATATATGTGTGTGTGTCAATATACAGTATATACAGTCTATATATGTGTGTGTGTCAATATACAGTATATACAGTCTATATATGTGTGTGTGTCAATATATAGTATATACAGTCTATATATGTGTGTTTGTGTCAATATACAGTATATACAGTCTATATATGTGTGTGTGTCAATATATAGTATATACAGTCTATATATGTGTGTTTGTGTCAATATACAGTATATACAGTCCATATATATGTGTGTGTGTCAATATACAGTATATACAGTCTATATATGTGTGTGTGTCAATATACAGTATATACAGTCTATATATGTGTGTGTGTCAATATATAGTATATACAGTCTATATATGTGTGTTTGTGTCAATATACAGTATATACAGTCTATATATGTGTGTGTGTCAATATATAGTATATACAGTCTATATATGTGTGTGGGGGGATGGGTAGAGAGAGAAAGGTACAAGGATTTATCTGACTCTGCTCAGCAGTAAGTGGGTCAGAGTAACCAAGTCAAGTTAGATTATATCATCATATCAGAGGTAAAAAGTTAACCATCTGCGGGTGCAGGTGCAAAGGAAAGGGGATATTCTTATTTAAGGGGCTGGAATGAATATGCCTGAAATAACTCCCTCCCTCACATACTGATAATGTACTAAACATAGAAACCAAACAGCTCGGTGCAATGGAAAGTCAATTGAAGAGCTTCCCTGTGTGGATTCCAGCGCCAGCAGTTTATTAGCCGCATCTAATATCTGAAATAGTGGCGTAACGCTGCCCATGTACGTCCCATGGATTGGGCCAATCTATAAATAAAGCACCTGCTTAATACCTTGCTCAGCAGCCCAAATAGATCCAATCCAACGTCTGAACCCGATCACCCAGGCTGGGCAGGTTCACATTATATATGTCCATAGACATCATATGAGGCTTCATTGATTGGTCACTTCCTACTGGATGGAGTCCCCGGGGGATCAGGTGGGTAGTGGAAGAGTCAAAGAAGTCCTTTGAAGGTAGTTTCCCTAATTTTTAACCCCCCTTCATTGACTTCAACTGGTCCATGCACAGGTATGACTGTAATGGTGATTGAACGGAATGACCCAAAGTGAGTCTGCTCAGCTCCCCCAAAGGGACCTGTTATCCAGAATGCTCTGGATCTCAGGTTTTCCAGATAAGGGATTCTTCCTTAATTTGGATCTTCCTACTAGAAAATCATGTAAACATGAAATAAACCCAATAGGCTGGTTTTGCCTCCAATAAGGATTAATTATAACTTAGTTGGGGTCAAGTACAAGCTGTTTTATTATTATACAGAAAAGGAAATCATTTTTAAAAATTTGGATTATTTGTATGGAGTCTATGGGAGACGGTCTTTCTGTAATTTGGAACTTTCTGGATAATGGATCCCATAGCTGTATTGGAACAAAAGTTATTCAAAGTATTTCTAGGTTTTATCACATTCCACAGCCTCCAGTATCCCTCCAGTAAATAATATAATGCCCCTGTCCCCCAGTGAACTGGCATCTTCTTTTCAACAACATTCTGTGTCCGGAATGGCTGGATCTGTTATCCGGAAACCCTTTTTTCCAAAAATCTCTGAATTACAGAAAGTTCATCTCCCATAGACTTAGTTTTATCCAAATAATCCAAATTTTAAAACATGATTTCCTTTTTCTGTGTAATAATAAAACAGTCGCTTGAACTTGATCCCAACTAAGATATAATTAATCCTTATTGGGTTGATTTAAAATGTATATCATTTTCTAGTAGACTTTAAGGGTTGTTCACTTTTAATTAATAACTTTTTATTCAGCAGCTCTACGGTTTGGAGTTTCAGCAATTTGGTTGCTAGGATCCAAATGAACCTAGCAACCATGCTTTGATTTGAAAAAGAGACTGGGCTATGAATAGGAGAGAGTCTGAATAGAAAGAAGAGTAATAAAAAGTAGCAATACCAGCTTTACAGAGCATTTGTTTTTTAGATGGGGTCAGTGACCTCAATTTGAAAGCTGGAACAGATCAGGAGAAAAAAACAAATAATTAAAAAAAAATAATGAAGACCAATTGAAAAGTTTCTTAGAAGTGGCCATTCTAGAACATACTAAGAGTTAACTTAAAGGAGAACCACGCTATGGAGACCAGTTATGGAGATGCAAATTACAGAAAGATCCATTATCCGGAATACCCCAGGCCCAAAGCATTCTGGATAGTCCCATACCTGTAGGTTGTATATGAACAACACATCCCATTAAGTCCTATATGTATATAAATATTAAAGGGAAAGTAAAGCCTAGCTTGCTATAAATGCTCACTAAACCACAGTGCCCTTAGTTATTTGGCCAGAAGAATTACTGCAAAGCGTCTACTGTTTCCTAAATCTATATCAGGTCAATATCATGTCACACCTAAGTTCTGTATCGACCATGGGCTGAAAAATAGTCCCCTCATGTTCATCTCTTTCCAGGTTTATTAATGACTGGGATTTGGCTCTGTCCGTGTGTTTATTTCTGTACTGGCAGCTTGAGGCTCCACTATCAGTAAGATATTAATATGAGGATGTGTCGTGCTCAAGGGTTTAATAGTAATGCAGAGCTATTTAGGGGGTCAGTGAAAAATAAATGACCCCTTAAAAGCGTTGCGTGATTGACCCTCGATCCTCAGCTCCCCCCACAGACCCAGTACCCTGTTTCCTAGACTCGTAGCACAAAAACTACAACTCCAGAGGTGCAAAAACTCATTTATTTTATCATCAGTGGTAAAAGATTGAATTATTTCAGATTACGGGGGTAATTTATTAAAGTCTGAATGCCAAAAATAAAAAAAATGTGTTTTTTTAACTATAAAATCTGAAGTTTTAGTGGAAAAAAAATATTTTTTTGGGATTTCTTATACCCTAATCCAAAGATCTCTTGATCTACACTGGGTTTCGTTCAATAATCTGAAGATATTTTGCTGTTTTCGGGTGGAAAATCCTAAAAATTCTTCAATTTGTTTTTTGCACAGGTTTGTTCAGGTTTTTTTCCAGCACAGGATATTTTCGGGAAAATGTATTGATAAATAAGATGAAAAAACTTGTGCGTAGTTGGTCAGAGTACTTTTCAGAAAATAATGAGATAAATTCGGACTTTGATAAATGGGCATCTACCGGTCTGCCTATATGTCTGAGTCACCAATGAGCCTTTGACCCATGGACCTCGACTACTTAATGAACATTTAACTTGATTTGCTCCTGCTTCCCCTTTACATAATATACTCCATCCAAACTTGCTCTGTATCTGGTGTGAGGGATACTACATCAGGTTCCACATGAGGGGCTAAACATGAGAACATCATAACTGACAATATATGTGTAGGGATGTGTAAAACAGCCATCCCCAGTATTATTTATCAGGCAGTCTCATAGTGTTATAGACACCTAACTGGGTCCTAAAATACAGTTGGGAGGGGTAACTGTTTCCTATTCCTGCTTTAGGCTATGCCCCTTGTTGTTTCTCACAGTGCCCAGCAGATGGCACTGTGCTAGGATATAAAAGCCTCTGAAGCCATGCTTTCAGTGTCCATCTTGTGCTGGCTCTATCCTGAGCAGGCAGGCAGAGCTTGAGTGGAACCTAGACAGGCCAGGTCTAGTAAGGATAGAATTATCCAATTGTAGAAATATGTGTGCTTCAACCACCTCACTGGAACCCCTTTGGGCAGAGTGCAAAGCAGTCCAGAGACTCTTGCCAGGGGTCAAACGTACTAGAAAAGAAATGACTGCAGCACCTCTTTATTGCAGAGGTGCCATATGGTACTCACAGGGTGAGAGTAAGCCCGGAACGTTGCCTGTTGGTTTCTGACCAATAAACACAACTTTTTCACTTTTGCAACAAAGAGGTGCTGCAGTCATTTCTTTTCTAGGTCTAGTAAGGATAGGCTACTCACCTTTATAGGTCACTCTAGGAGTGACAGAAGTAGGGGCTAAGTGTACAGACCTAGGGTAGAGTATTCCCCTCAGGTTCCACTTAGGGAGAAGGCTGAAAGCTGGTTGTACCTCCTCAAGGCTGCATACATTGTCTCCTATCTCTGTGGGGACAGATACTGACGAAATGTGCTGTGAGTATTGCCTATCCAATGTTGATGTATGATCCTGCATGTTCTCTTTATGTACACTCCACTAAGGATTGTATATGCCCAATAAATCTGTTCTTTGGTTAAGTTATATTTGCACCCTGAATACAGTTACAGTTGCACTACACCCTGCCTCCACACTGCTGCAAGGGCTTACTCCCTAGGATTTTAAGGTCTCATCTGGAGCACATTTATTGGGAGTGGAGCTTATAGTGGAGTAAGGTGCACTCAATTCACTATAGCTACATATGTATGTGCTCAGCCCACCCAGTTGTACCCATGATCCACCCAGTTACACCCCTCTGGCCCACCCAACTATGTTCTCCATTCAGCCAAGCCCTCTGATCCTCCAACCCGCTCATTGATCTGCCCTAACCCCTACCCTATTTCCACATTCACCTGCCCCCTTGTACCATTGCTGGTGACATTAATTAATGAGAAGGCAACCCCATTACAAACACGTGTATAGGACACGGTGCCCTGTGCTGGAATGAAGTGATTTGTACCAGTAACTTTACACCAGCCCATGTCATGCCAACAGCAAACCAAAGCTGAATGGAAAGTTTCCATGTGACTGAATTCCTTTATTCTACTCTATTACACTTACTGTACATACCTTATTATGGGATAGATAAATCTGTCATATATATATTTAAAATATATCAAAGTATTTGCATTTAATTATATATATTTACATTTAAACAATAATGGGTCTAACAAAAATAATCTGCTCCATCCACTGATTTTTTTTTTTCTAGCAATAAAATATACAGTAGAGTCAGTTCCATCCCCTGGATATTTGCTCAATATGGTGCCAGTATTAAATGTATGTTTACAAATGCAACGAGTCTGACTGGTAAAATGGGAGAGCTGGAGCTGCTGGTGATGGAAGGAAAATATGATGTGATTGGTGTGGCCGAAACATGGCTGAATGAGTCGCATGACTGGGCAGTAAATATCAGTGGCTATACTTTGTTTCGGAGGGACAGAGGCAATAGAAAAGGAGGAGGGGTATGTCTGTATGTTGGGCAGGATTTAAAAGCTCATATAAAGGAGGAGGTTATGTTAGAAAATGAGGGGGCAGAAGTCTTATGGGTGGAGTTCTTCACCAATTGTAAAGAGTCCAGCAAATTAATTGTAGGTGTCGCTATAGACCCCCTAATGTAAGTGACGAAGAGGAGGCGAAGCTCCTAATGCAAATAGAAAAGGCTGTTTGGGTAAAGTAATGATAATGGGGGATTTTAATTACCCAGATATTGACTGGAGCAACGGTACTGCCAGATCAGTTAATGGGAACAAGTTTATAAACTGTTACATGACAATTTTATGGCACAGGTTGTTGAGGAGCCAACCAGGAATAATGTTATTCTGGATCTAGTGATCTCAAATGACCCAGAACTTATAGCGAATGTGCAAGTCATTGAACCCCTGGGTAATAGTGACCATAATGTTATATCATTTAATGTCTGGGGCAAAGAACAAATATATACTGCGGCAACAAAAACCATGAATTTTGGAAAAGTTAATTTTAGTGCCTTGAGGGCTGCCCTACAGAGTATTGATTGGGGCATTCAGTTTTCAGCTAAAAACACAGAACAGAAATGGTTGTTATTTAAAATGTTATTAAATCATTCCTGTTCTCAATTTATTCCCTGAAGGAGTAAACGTAGAAGTTCTAAGAATCACAATATGTCGCTTAATACAGAAGTAAAGAAGTTAATAGGAAACAAGAGAAAGGCATTTAAAAACTACAAATCTGTAGGGGACAGAAGCTGCATTTAATGAATATAAACACTGTAATAAATGTTGTAAATCAGCAATCCGGAAGGCAAAGAAAGGAAATGAGGAGTGCATTGTGGCTGAGGCTAAGACTAACCCCAAGAAGTTTTTTTAAATATATTAATAGTAAAAAGATGCAGGTTGAGAGTGTTGGCTGGATGGGGAGGGTTTTTGGGAGAGCCAGGGCCCCAAACTTAAGGCCACTGTATTTGATTTTACACAGTTGTACCATAAATGCTAGCTGCTGGATGGTTACTGTGGGTTACAAGACCTGCTGTAAGCTTTGCATTCCTTACATAAGCCCCATAAGTTTGTGTGTGTGCATAAGATACAGTGATGTATCTACCAGTAATGTATCTACCAGTTATGTATCTACCAGTGATGTATGTACCAGTGATGTATCTACCAGTTGTTATGTATACACCGGTTGCCTTACATGTTCATAGCGCCTGGAACAGATGGAAGCATTTGTGGCATTCCTGCGTCATGGCTATTCCTGGAACTAATGTCTACGCCTGCCGTGCTCTCAGATCGGCCAGTCAGGAAGCAAATGCTCAGTTACTTTTACATGTTTTGCAACTATTGATTGTTGTTGTCAGTTTTGTAACCTCGAGCTGTTGTGAAATACAACTCCCAGCGCCCTCCCGACCATCAGAGCTTCCATGTTCTGCTCGGCTGGCCACTGGCCAATGAGTCATGTTGAATTATTCTTGTCCTGCAAGTAGTCACTGAGGGGTAGTTTGCCTTTAACTTAACCATTAATCTGCTGCAGTGTAGACAGTGATAGTCTGAGACAGTTTGCCGTTAGTCATCAAATATATTTGTTGTCCCTTTTTATTCAGCTGCTTTTTAGTTTGGAATTTTAGCAGTTGTCAAGTTGCTTGGATCCACTTTACCCTAGCAACCAGGCAGTGGTTTGAATAAAGAGACTAGGAAAAGAATAGCAGAGGGCCTGAATAGAAAAATAAGCAATAAAAAGTAGCAATGGCAATTAAACTGGAGCCTCACAGAGCAACATTTTTTTGGCTGTTGGTCACCTGGAGTAATTGCCCTTCTTCCCGCACTATTAATATACTATTTTATATTTTAACTCTACAATTAAAAACTCTATAAACCCATACATTCCAACATCTGGAAAACAGAACGAGGGACAAAAATAATCACCACGTGAAATTTTCTGACCTCGCCCATTTTTGTGGCCACCTCCCCCCTAAAATCCACATCCGTTTTACAAAATTTGGCAGATTATGGAAAGTTTGAACACATTTCTGTTTTCAGTGTTTTTCAGTTCTGCTTATGAAGGTGAAATCTCCCTTTAAGCTGTGAGTCTCAGTTCTCCCAAGAGACCTGCTTATCTTAAATAGTTACAATTGTATCTTTGCTTATCTTAAATTGGTACAAATATATCCAAGTGCAGCTGCTGAGTGTTACGTTTCAGTGTATGTTATTCTGGTGTCAGTGCAGGACAAACTCTCGACTTTTAATAAAAACTCGGGACTGCCGGGGGGAGCTGTACCCCAGAAAATGGCACAATTGGGAAACTTCTGTGTGTGTCAGGGTTGAACTGAGAGGGGACCAGCCCAGACCCACTCCCTGCCCAAATCTGGTGTTGCTGCCCTCAACCTCCCCCTCCAGCCCTTGTTGAGGCTAAAAAAAGGTACACGCATGGGCAGGGGAAGGGGGCGTTGCGACTGGGGCGGGGGGGCAGATGGGGCTTTGCGGCACAAGTGGGGGGCCCCCAGTCAAACCCTGGTGTGTGATTAACCCTTCCTTCACCAGTACAGTGAGTGCCACTTGTGAGGACCCCATGTAATCAGTGGCGGAACTTCCAGGGGAGCAAGGGGTGCGAGCGGGCCAGGGCCGCACCCCCTCAGGGCCCCCCGTCAGCCCGCACGCCACTGAAACAGACGTTACTCCACAAATTCACTAAAATGTGGTTTATACTGAACGTTACCTCTTTCGCCAGACTTGCCTTCGCCAGCTCAGACCAGGAGAAGTGCAATGGAGTACATAGATCTTCCTCAATCTTCTATCACTTACATCATATTCTGTGAGCCGAAAATGCATCAAAGTTCAAAAAACATGGCGACTTTTCCTTTTTTTCAGAGTTTATTGCCTGCAAAAGTCCTAAAAATTTCTTTTTTTGTAAACGGCCTCCCCCATACATTTTCCAACATATGGAACATTAACGTTACAGTGGGCTCATGTGTAGGGCAATTAAATAACTCTATTGTTTTTAATATGGTTCCCTGGACATGAGGTTTAACAGTGGGAATGTTAAGTATTTGAACCAACATTGACAATAAAGATGTCCATACAGCTTTAAATTCCCTGCCCTATGCAAATTGACCAGAACGCAAGATCACTAGCGAATTTTTCGCTAGGCAGAAATGAACGCTGGCGCATCTTTGCTTTGAAATGATCACATTACTGAAGTACCGATAGCTGAAAGTCGCCAGTGCTCGGCGCCCAGAACGATACTCAGCATATTAGTGAATTAGCGTTGTCTGAGCGAGTTTGCGCCTGGCGAAGTGTTGTGTTGGTTGCGAAGTGAACGCTGGCGAATTTTCGCTGATTAGTGAATCGGCCCCTAAGGTTCAGCAGCTGAAGTGAATCCAGACTAATAGCTCACAAGACAGTGTTACATAAGCATGTGAATGTATCAAAACAAGTTGCCCTTTAATGACACACGAGAGTGCAGAGCTAAGTGTCCGCACACATTTCACCTCCCTGACGGAATCACATGCCTTGGGCACCTGAGATAGACGTGGGGTTATACAGAGGGAACGTTATCTGATTAATTCCCAGCCAAACACTGTCACCTGAGCAGTAACACAAAGGCACCTGCCCCTCTCCAAAGGAAAACACTGCAAAATATTAACTCAGGGTCAATGTTGCAGTTGTTGTGCCTTTAACTTGGAGCTGGTTCCACTGGGTGCTGTGCTGGGTATCCCCTTTGCAGGATCTCCGTGTAATATTCTTATTGATCTGCAAGCTGAATAATTCTAGAATTGTTATTTCATTAAAGGAGTTATTCTGGAGCTCTGGGAGGGGGGTCGCCGACTATTTAACTGTTATCATTGGATACATTTAGTTGATACATTTGTTATCTTTGTCCCTGCTGAGCAGAATCTCTGGGTTTCAGTAAAAGTGGCTGTTAGAATTGATACAATAGTTGCTAATACTCCACAGATGCTGCTGAGAAATGTTTTAATTAAATTTGGGTAAATTGTAACAGTTCAGATGCTCCTGGATCACTGAGCTGCACGAACATTCAATTTTAAACATCAATTTCGGAAAAACAGTAACAGATGAAAAGTAATTGAAAAAAGCCTTTGTTTACACCTTTAATAATATAATATAAAATCAGCAATTTATATATCATAAAATAATAATACTGTATATTTCATGTATCATTCACTAAATCAGGATGAAATAAGTTATTCTACAAAACAAGCCTTGTTGGTGTCATACCAATTGCTCTCCTGAGCACCACTTTGTTATCAAATAACATTCTATGAAGAAGAATATTTCCTCCAATTGTCAGGATTCTATTAGGGCTCTTACTGAGGAGCGGTTGAAGCTGCGCTCCCATGCGTTCCCTTTTTCTGCGTTCAGCCGCAGGAAACGCAGGAAAAATGTGAACGCAGGAAAAATGCAGCATGTTGCGTCGCAACCTGCGTCCGGCACCTACACGCGCCTGTGTGAGTACAGCCCCATTGAAACAAGCTAAATGCGTCTACTCCTGCGCTCCCCTGCGGCTGAACACAGAAAAATGGAACGCAGGGCAGAGCGCAGCTTCAATCGCTCGTCAGTGAGAGCCCTTAGGGAGTTGATATAGGGAATTTATAATGTTCTACATCTATACAGTCCCTTTAAGAAGAAGCAAACGCTGGGAAAAATACATTGTAATTAGGGATGCACCGAATCCAGGATTCAGCCTTTGTCAGCAGGATTCGGATTTGGCAGAAATTAGGAATATGCAAATTAGGATTCCCCGGAATCCTTCTGCCTGTCTGAACTGAATCCCAATTTGCATATTCCTAATTTACATATGCAAATTAGGGGCAGGAAGGAAATCTCTGGATTTTTTGTCACAAAACAAAGGAAATAAAAAAATGTTTCCCCTTCCCACCACTAATTTGCATATGCAAATTAGGATTCGGCTCGGTATTCGGACAAATCTTTCACAAAGGATTCAAGGGTTCGGCCGAATCCAAAATAGTGGATTTGGTGCATCTCTAATTCTTATAGAGCTGCCCTGTTCCACATGGGTTATTTTTGCTGTGGTCCCTGCCAAACACAAGACAAGCTCCAGCAATATTTGTGCAGTGACAGAGAATTCTGGGAGTTTATATCAAGTAAAGGGCAGGGGGTATGACAACACCGGGTTATTTATGTCCTTGGCCTGAGTCCCCCCATGTAGTTGTATATTACAAGGCTCTGTGTTATCTGTAGCTCAGAATGTTGGCGGCACAGTGAGACTGGACACCAGCCCGGCCTGAAATGCCCTTTGTATTTGTGTTCCTTAAGGTCATTGTGTCACACAGCACAAAACACACTCCCGCACTGTCATAGACCCACACCCTGACGCACACGGGACCCCTGTTCTCACATCTCCCAAATTACTATTTGTGAAACTTATTCAAGGAATTGTTTTCCAAATAACCTAAAACAACACTCATCATGGAAATGTTTAGGGACACTGGGACTCTTTAGGAATACGGCCCATTGCTGTTTTGATGTTGAACCTTCTTATTTTTCCCAGAGTCCCGCAGGGGAGCGGCAAAATTACGTGCTCAGTGTTTTCTACGGTGGGGACATGGCTGCTTTTTACTGCTTTTACTTGTTATTGTACCCCAACTCAGTGTTGGACTGGGATGCCAGGGGCCCACCAAAAAACCATAGGCTGAAATATTTTTATTTATGAGACTTTTTATTGATAAGACTTTTCATACAGTAGAATAGTTGCAGAGTGTAAACAAGCATAGAAATGGTATAGTGTACATAGTTCAAAAGAGACATATCACAGCTGTGAGGTCAATACAATTAACAATGATATCAAAATCGCAAGACTGGGGGTTTCCCAGCTGTAAAAATGTTAGTTCCATACTGCTAAGATACCTATCATTCAAGTTCGTTGAGAGCCAGGGGTACCCCTTAGCTTGCCGTAGTAAGTACTAGGACACAGTAAGAGCCAGGGGAGCTGGAGGGCCCACTTTCTTAACTATTATACCTCCTCGCCCCACTCAACCTCTTTATTCTCCTAGACTCTTTTCCCTATATACTGTACTCTATTCTTCCATTATTTAGCCTCTTTGTTCCCATAAAGAAATAGGGAATGACCAAAAAGAGCTGCCACTAACCATTTGGATTAAATAAAGTAAGAAAAGAACAAATCAGACGAAATAGAAGTGACAGTCACCCATTGATATAGTCAGATAGGCAATTCATGCAGAGAAATTATCATTAGCCGACAGAAATCTTCTAACCTGTCCTATCGACTAAATGACTGATCTCCATGGTACGAAAAATGTTGGGGCAATTGACACACAGTCCGAAAATCCCACAAAATGAATTTCCGTGGCACTTTATCTTTGCGTCTATGGCCAGCTTTATCACTATTCAACTCCCTGACACCTGTGACCCTCTGCATCAGACCTGAAATCCAAATCCTTGGTAGGGAGTAAGTCTGTTCTTCCAAAAGTCAAAGCATTTACTTCATAGCCACTCCTGTCCTGACCTGAATGTGTTACCTGTTTGTAGAGTTGCACCGAATCCAGGATTCGGTTTGGGATTTGGGCAGGATTCAGCCTTTTCCAGCAGGATTCGGATTCGGCCAAATCCTTCTGACTGGCAGAACCAAATCCAAAACCTAATTTGCCTATGCAAATTAGGGGAGTAGAGGGAAATCGCGTGACTTTTTGTCACAAAACAAGGAAGTTAAAAATGTTTCCCCTCCCCGCCCCTAATTTGCATATGCAAATTAAGGTGGCCATAGATGCAAAGATCCGCTCGTTTGGCAATGTTGCCAAACGAGCGGATCTTTCCCCGATATGCCATTAACAGGCATGGCTATATCGGGGGTAATCTGATTGTTCGGCCATATGGCCAAACGATCAGATTACGATGTGCCATGAGCTCCGGCGGGATCGGTCGGGTCAAAATCAAAACTGACCGATCGACCAAACGACCGATCTCCGCCGGACGAAAGAAGTCGGCACACGAAAATCGTACGAATCCTCGATTCATACGATCGGATCTGTGTGTCTATGGCCACCTTAAGCGCTCACATCACATCATTAGACTTTTTTTTTGCCCATAGACGTAACAATTATGATCTTTCAAGACACACGTGTAGAGCTGAATTGTTAGATATACAGGTAGAAACAATAGAATTCTACCTGTATCTGATGATTCAGTACTAAAAATGGCTGATGTTCTGGTGCCTTCAAAGGCACCGATCGAAATTTTCCGTACCAGCCCGATCGATATCCATGTCTTCTGCTGATATCGGTCACTTCTTTTCCCACTATACACGCACCGAATATCGCTTCGTATGTTATTATCTGTGCGTCTATGGCCATAGACGCACAGATAATATCGTATGAAACGAATTTCTGTGCAATATTGGGTGCGTGTATGGTGGGAAAAGAGGTGACCGATATCAGCAGAAGACATGGATATCGGTCGGCTCGTTGATTATCCTATGTAGGGTTCGGATTCGGTTCGGTATTCAGCCGAATCTTTCGTGAAGGATTCGGGGGTTCGGCCGAATCCAAAATAGTGGATTCGGTGTATCTCTACCTGTTTGCAATGGATTCTCTATCCCTGGAGTTGCATTTTTGGCCTTATAAAAACTTTGAGGGTTATTTATCAAAATCTGAATTTTTTTGATATTTTATTAAAAAAAAGTCCTACTAGAATCCACCATTTGACCTTATTTATTATTAAAAAAAAGCTCGATCTAATAGGCTATTGGCCTCATACTTAAGGTAATCGATCTTGACCTATGGAAATGTTTCGTACTTTGTACTTCCTACTATTTCAGAGCAATTACCCCTTGTTTATTTGTTTGCTTTTATTTTCTAACTCCTTTTCTTTCTCTTTACCTTTGCATTGCATGAATGTACTATTCTATGTCACCCTACTTTTCATTTAAGACCTCTGGAAGGTCTAAATGTATCCTATTGATGTACATGCCTGATTCTTAATAAAAACAAGTTGATAAAAAAAAAAAAAATTAAAAAAAAAAGCTCGATTTAATTGGATCAGGGGAAAACTTGATAAAATTGAGTGAAAACCAGAATTGTACAAGTTTATTCCAGAATTGTACAATTGTAATTGTTCCCAAAAAGTCAGAATTTTCCGGATTTTTGCCCAAAAAGCCCAAAATAGTTGGATTTTTGGTAGGGATGCACCGAATCCGGGATTCGGTTCGGGATTCGGCCAGGATTCTGCTGCCCGGGCAAACTGAATCCGAGTCCTAATTTGCATATGCAAATTATGGGCGGGGAGGGAAATTGTGTGACTTTTTGTCACAGAAAAGGAAGTAAAAGTGTTTTCTCCTTTTTTGGACTAAATGCAGCGCAGACCATATAAACTTCTAAATAGGATAGGGACCTCTCCCACTTAATTATATAAAACCTCGGGAGAACTGAGATGCCGGATTTTCAGATTCTGACTTGCATCCTCGGGGTATAATTAATCACAAAAAATTCAATAGAAATCCATAGAGTTTAATAAATAACCCCGTTAATGTGGCATTATATGCAGTGTGAATAACAATATACCTGCAGTTACTGTATGTGAAGCTAATAGATCTTCTATTCATGCTCTAAGCCTGGACACAGGAGGGGGCTTTAGATTCTATACAGATAAGCACCCCTGGACTCGCCAGTCAGTTATAAAGTAGGTGCTTATTATAATCCTGGTGCTGTGAACCTATAACATGAAAAAGAGGAATCCTTACAACACATTACAACACGATAGGACTTATTTGCTAACAATGAAATGGAAAAAAATATATTTTATTTAATTAAGAAATGGCTTTTTTCTTGTACTTTGAATAATGTATCCTATTTAAGACAACACATATTTGGGTAAAAAAAAAAGACAAAATGTATATGGTGTGACACAGTCCCCTGTTTGGCTATTGGTGGTTTATGAGAAGTGCACTTCAAGTGATACTAATAATCCTGCCCCTGTTTCTGTCCATAGATTCATGAAAAGTCTATTTTATATAAGAGGATAACCCAAGTCCGGAGGATATCTGAGGAAACTGAGTGGCCCAAATAATATACGGATGGGGTAACTGGTTGTAATAAATCAGAGATGTGGTCTCTATAGTTATAAATTATCCTTGGGACCCATCAAAAAAAACAGCCTTTTGGGTTTGTTTAATGTTTATATCATTTTCAAGTAGACAATACAGTATATGAAGTTCTAAATTACAGAATGATCTGTTATGCAAAAAGCTCCAGTTCCCAAGCAATCTGGATAACAGGTCCCATGCCTGTATAATATACATTTATTTTACAGCTCTGCAAAATATGTTAGCAGGGGTGTCGGAGGGGATTTCGACTAGGGCAAGGGGGCTGGGGGGGCTTTGTAGCTGAGGGGTGTTGGGGGGCTTTGTAGCTGAGGGTGTGGGGGGCCCCAAGGCAGCAGTCCCAGTGGGCCCCGCACCCCTCAGTCCGACACTGAATATATTCCCTGTATCTCTGTATCTCTTTGGCCAGATTCTGTATATATGATCATTAGTTGGCTTAGAATAAAGTGATGTTCCAAGTTTGTAATTTGGGGAGAACGCTGCGTTGCCAAAATGATCCATTGTCCCAAAGAGAAGCCTGGGCTGGTGGCCTGAATACAGAATTAGCCATTCTATAACATAATAAAAGTTAAATCAAAGGTGAACTACCCTTTAATGGTAACCTTACAGAAACCAACACTGGGCAGTTTAGGACAACCGGAACCTGCTGCCTCCTTTACATTCTTCAAGTTTCAGTTTTTTACATCAGATAAAATACAGGTTTTTGCCCAAGCATTGATGATGAATATGATTTGACAGGCAGGAATTCAGGGTAATAAAGGGTAGGGATGCACCGAATCCAGGATTCGGTTCGCAGGCCCGGATTTGCGGCAAGGCCGCATAGGCCCGGGCCTAGGGTGGCAAAGAAATAGGGGCGGCATGCCGCCCAGCCGCCGTTCAACTGCACCAGCTGCGCCGGCGTTTTTTCGCCGGCGCGCTGGGAAGGCGGGCGCTAGGACCTAATATGGCAGCTGCTATCCTTAACAAAAAGAGAACTTCTAGAGCTGTTTACTCAGGAATGGTCAAACATTCAACAGAATAAATATAGCATTCTAGCTTGCACTATTGCAGCTAATTTATTGGTAATAAAATACCTCCATAGCTTTCCTTCTCCTTTAAGTGATATCATTGCATGATTTCTTACTTCTGAAAAATTTACAATATTATGCAAAATAGTGAAATCTAGTTTTACTTTCTGTAAACATTGTCATTCTTGCACGGAGGAGGGGGGGTATTTCTGTGCTCCAACTCTGTGTGCAAATGAACAGTAATGGAATATTAAGACAAGGAGAGTGGAGTGTATTAGGCAAGGGCAGCAGAGAGTAAAGCAGCAGGGCAAAGGGGCAATTAGAAGCAGACAAGAAGGATGGAATGTAGGAGATGCAACATCGATGAATCAATGTAGAAATCTTGTAACTACCAGTGCTCTTCCTGTGAGTGGGATGATTTCTCTGTTATATAATATTAACTTACACTTGCTGTTGCCTATAAGATGTGAAACCCAATCAGCTTACATAATAAAGTGACTCTACATACTGTATATATATATATATATATATGTCGTCTGTATATGAATGACTAGGTGATGAGTAAAAGTAAGAACGTAGTCTACATCCTAGAGCTTGTGTTAAGGGTTAAATGCCTCATAGTGAAACTGTCACCTCTGACTTTCATTTGCAGCAAAGCACCAAAAGGCAAAGTGGAACATTATTTTCCCTAATAAAAAAACATATTGGCCTATTTACTGTTTCCTCAGCACTTGCTGTTATTATGCACTTCTGGGGGGGGGGGTTCTTCTAAATATATAAGTGGTAGGGATGCACTGAATCCACTTTTTTGGATTCGGCCGAACCCCCGAATCCTTTGCAAAAGATTCGGCCGAATACCGAACCGAATCCGAACCCTAATTTGCATATACAAATTAGGGACGGGAAGGGGAAAACATTTTTTACTTCCTTGTTACGTGATTTCCCTCCCCGCCCCTAATTTACATATGCAAATTAGGATTCGGATTCGGTTCGGACGTGCAGAAGGATTCGGCCGAATCCTGCTGAAAAAGGCTGAATCCCGGATTCGGTGCATCCCTAATAAGTGGCTGGAAGAGTCAAAGGTTGGAGAAAATGACTTTCTTGTGCAATTTCAGTAGAGCCTCTTCCAATTACAGTCAAAAAAGTGATAAATAGGGCACTAGTACAACTTATTAAAGGGACATAATTGCTCCAAACAGATTCCCATGAGTTCCTGTAGAAGAAACATTAGGGTTTATTTATGAATATATCTATCTGGGTTTGTGGTTGGGATGTGCCATATTGTTTCTCTTGGACATTCCAAACGCAGTGCCGGATAAACGGTGACGCACAATACAATGTTCCCGTGTGTCTGAGAAGAGGAGCATCTCCCTGTGTATCAGACGGCGGCCGCTTTTATAAGTCACTATTTCCCGACTGGCGGATGCCGGTGCCTTTCATGTGGTTTCGCAATGAACAGGTGAGGGTTTAGCAGAAGATTCCATTCTCATTACACAAACTGCAGGGAATTCCCTTTAATCAAATCAGATAAAGTGTTATTAAAAGATTAAAACATTTAGGGCAGAAATATACGGTTAGAATCAGGGAGATTAGTCACCCGGAAAACAAATCTCCTTTTCTTTGGGGCGACTAATATACCCGAACTGCCTTCTCGCCAGCTAGAATGAAAATCGCCAGCAGGCTGGCCCTCGTTTTCCGAAGTTGCCCTGAAAGGGGGTGGCCAAGAGTTGTTACCTCTGTTATGTATTATGTAACCTGTGCCCATTCTACATTTTCTCAGCATGAATATAGGGGCCAGGAGTTTGTAAGAGGGTGCTGCCAATTGTAATGCCATTAGGGTCAGCCTTGTGGGTTAATTGTACCTAGTGTGAAAATTGTGTTGAGGGCACCTCTAGTGGGTGTTATAAATATAACCCTATATGGGCTGCACACACCACACTCCCCAAGGCCATGTTGCACTACCTGCTCCCCTATACTGCTATCCCCCCACTCTTTGTACATCTCCGACTCTGTGCAGAAATTGAGTAAAGTGAAACAGAGTTTGTCTCTGAATAACTGTGATCATTATTAACTGATCATTATCCTTCTATATACTGTCATATAGGGGGAATCTTATTTCCTGCAAATACGGCTGTCACTTTAAAGCCAAATGTTTACTAACAATGTTCATCAATCGCTCACTATATTGCTCTACTGTATATTGCGCTGTATTGTACAGCCTGTTATCATACATGTCTTATATACAGTATGCATTATCTGGAAACCTATTATCCAGAAAGGTCAGAATTACAGGAAGATCAGCTCACATAGACTCCATTTTAATTAGGGATCCACCGAATCCAGGATTCGGTTCGGGATTCGGCCAGGATTCGGCCTTTTTCAGCAGGATTCGGATTCGGCGGAATCCTTCTACCTGGCCGAACCGAATCCGAATTTGCATATGCAAATTAGGAGCGGGGAGGGAAATTGCGTGACTTTTTGTCAGAGAACAAGGAAGTAAAAAATGTTTTCCCCTTCCCGCCCCTAATTTGCATATGCAAATTAGGGTTCAGATTGGGTTCGGTATTCGGCCGAATCTTTCACGAAGGATTCGGGGGTTCGGCCGAATCCAAAAAAGTGGATTCGGTGCATCCCTAATTTTAATCAAATAATTCTTTTTTTTGTTAATGATTTTTTTATTCTCTGTAATAATAAAACAGTAGCTTGTTCTTGATCCCAACTAAGATATAATTAATTCTTATTGGAAGCAAAACCAGCCTGTTGGGTTTATTTAATGTTTATATGATTTTCTAGTAGACTTAAGATATGAAGATCCAAATTATGGTAAAATCCATTATCCAAATGGCTAACGGGTTAAATGAGATAAAAGTGACTTTAAACTGGTCTCTTTTTGTTACTTTGTTCAGGTTTTTCCATTGAAAAAACACTAGTAAGTGTCGGTACAGACTAAACCTGTCTGGTCTCTTGTCCTCTCTGATTCTCTCTGATTCTCTCTGATCTCCATCCAAGTCAGGTTTGAGCCAGAGAAAACAAATCTGTGCTCCTTGGTAGGCCGAGCCAATCAGAATCCATCATGCCCTCTTAGTAATTAGTATAATATTTCAGGACAAAGGGAATGGGGCCGAGCCCCTGTAAATATGTGAAGTGAAATACCTTGGTTAATGTCCAATGACTTCATGTGAATGTTTGAGGAGACGGAGACTTCCTGGGTTTCTGCCTAAATAACTGAGTGCGGCTTCTCACCTACTTCTTGAATAAAGTTTGTGATTTTCAGTCTGGCATCTATACCCAGGGTACAAATAAGCTCTTACTCCAAATCTCTCCCTAACTGGCCTTCAGACTGGGCCCCCTTAGCTCATAACAAGGTTACAGATATATAGAAACATTGGGGTGTCACCCTGGTATAGTTCCAGGGGTAACCAGGGTACAAATAAACACTCACCCCAAATCTCCCCCTAACTGACCTTCAGACTGGGCCCCCTTAGCTCATAACCAGGTTACAGATATATAGAAACATTGGGGTGTCACCCTGCTATAGTTCCAGGGGTAACCAGGGCACAAATAAACACTCACCCCAAATCTCCCCCTAACTGACCTTCAGACTGGGCCCCCTTAGCTCATAACCAGGTTACAGATATATAGAAACATTGGGGTGTCACCCTGCTATAGTTCCATGGGTACCCAGGGTATAAATAAGCACTCACCCCAAATCTCTCCCTAACTGACCTTCAGACTGGGCCCCCTTAGCTCATAACAAGGTTACAGATATATAGAAACATTGGGGTAACAGACACCCTGCTATAGTTCCAGGGGTACCCAGGGTACAAATAAGCATCACCCCAAATCTCCCCCTAACTGACCTTCAGACTGGGCCCCCTTAGCTCATAACAAGGTTACAGATATATAGAAACATTGGGGTAACAGTCACCCTGCTATAGTTCCAGGGGTACCCAGGGTACAAATAAACACTCACCCCAAATCTCCCCATAAATGACCTTCAGACTGGGCCCCCTTAGCTCATAAGGTTACAGATATATAGAAACATTGGGGTGTCACCCTGCTATAGTTCCAGGGGCTCCTTATAACTGCATACCTCCCAACATTTTGGAAGTAAAAAGAGGGACAAAAAAATTTTTCCCGCACGTAGCGCAGCAATTTTTTTGACCACACCCCTTTCTGTGGCCGCTCCCCCTAATTACCATGTTTGTTTTACAAAATTTGGCAGGTTATGAAAGTTTGAAAATATTTCTCCTTATCTAAACTAAATTGTTACAAAGTATCTTATTTGCACCTGTTAGCTGTTCTGGGCTCTGCTAAAAGCCAATTAAGGGAGAAACTTTGTTTCTTTTTCTGGCTGTTCAGTGCAGAGAAAAGAGGGACTTTCCAGTACAAATGAGGGACTGCGGGTTGAGCGGTCAAAAGAGGGACTGTCCCTCCGAAAAAGGGACAGTTGGGAGGTATGCGTATTGCAGCACTTACATTTAAATTAAGAGACATGCATTCCTGAAAGTGTAAGATATTTAATTGTTTAGTTCACTGGAGGAGAGAGCTGTAGCCTTGGGGATGTAATGGGACATTTTTTCTAGGCTTTTCCTTATATTATGGGTAAGAAATCACTTTTTGCCCTGCAAAGGAAACAGCACTGTTACTATGGCGACACATGCAAAGTCATAGGAATAAGAGCTCAACCAAAACTGTCAGCCATTGTTATAGTACTGCCTGGCCAAACAAAGCTGCGCCTACCGAGTCTATGAGTTGCCAACAACAATCACAGAAGTGTATATTTGCTCCAGTATCAACATTGGAAGAGAAACAGGATATTTGCTTTGCTAAATGCTAATATACAAAGCTGAGCTTAGGCTGATAGGAAAACCCCTTCACCCCCTTCAGCTGTCATTGCATTTCTAAGAGGGAGAGAGCAATATACAGAGTGGCGTCTTACTGGTACCTGCACGTCTAAAGGACTAGTTCACCTTTAAGATCATTTTAAGTATGTTATAGAATGGCTTATTCTAAGCAAGTTTTCAATTGGCCTTCATTTTTTCTTTTTTATAGTTTTTAAATTGTTTGCCTTCTTCTTCAGACTCTTTCCAGCTTTCAAATGGGCGTCACTGACCCCATCTAAAAAAAAAACAATGCTCGATACGGTTACAAATGTATTGTTATTGCTACTTTTTATTACTCTTCTTTCTATTCGGGGCTTCTGCTATTCATATTCAAGTCTCTTATTCAAATTGATGCATGGTTGCTAGGGGAATTTGGACCCTAGCAACCAGACGGCGGAAACGGCAAACTGGAGAGCTGCTGAATAAAAAGATAAATAACCGCAAAGCATAAAAAATGAAAAACAAAATCAAATTGTCTCAGAATATCACTCTCTACATACTACTAAAGGTTAATTCAAAGGTGAACGACCCTTTTAAATTAACCCTAAGGCCCCGGGCAAGGCAGCTGTAGGATAAAGCCGACATTCATTTACCCGGATGCAAGTGAACGAAGTGGAGCAAAGTATTTAAAAAAAAACACGTGTCTACACCAGACCATAACTGGTTATCATAGGAAATCATTGTAACTAAGCTACAGGGCTGTATGGCAGCTACATTTAAATGTTGGTCTGGTGAAGAACAGTCAGTTACTGCCCCATGAGGAGTTAGATTTGCCAAAACAAAGTAAAAACCCAAATCATTTCGAGTCACTTTCCTCTCCAACCCACGTGTCTGAGGTTTCAGAGCCGCCCCCAACGCTCAGAACCCAGACTTGTTCCACTGCAGCTGTGAGGTTTTTTTATATCATACAATATATATTTTTATAATGAAAAAGACCTGTAAAAAGCTGTTTTGTCCTTTTTATGGACATCAGAAGGTGCACCAGGATGAGAGGACAATATGTTGGTACTGGGCAAGGACAACATCCTGAGCTGCTCTTAGGAACTTAGGGGCAGATTTACTTACGTGAGAATTTTGTCCTCCTCAGAACTAGGGTTGCCATCTGTCTGGTTTTGACCCGGACAGCCCGGTTTTTTTGAAGGACTCAAAACTGCCCGGGTCAAATTAGGAAAACCGGGCAGGATTCCCTATGATTGACACGGCAATCGGCCAATCGCCAAGTCATAGCCCCACCCCTTTACAGCATGACCCCGCCCCATCCTCATCACGACCCCGCCCCCCGTCCAGTCTCTATCAAGCTAAAACGTGGCAACCCTTCTCGGCATACAAACGCTAGTGTAAATTCGTCAGCGCAAGCATTTCCTAGCGAACTTTCAGTAACATTCATTTCTGCTTAGTAAAGCTTCATTAGTATGTAGGGCCCTATAGGGATACAGGCCCTATAGAGTTAATCTTTTCACCATTTCCTTGGGTTATTGGGTAGAATCCCTGTTACAGAATAAGCTTTACAGTGATAGGCTGAGAGATTTGATGACACTGCTCTGACTCACTCCTATATAGTGTGAGCAGGGAGTGGCCTCTTCCTCTTTCACCTCTGGATGCTGATCCAGCTGGATGTGCTCAGGGGGACTGAGTGCAATAGGCCCAGAAGAAGTCATGTGACCAAGTCGGGGACCAGGTAACCCCGTGAATGAGGAATAGTTACACTAGGGCAGACTTGTCATAGTCTCTCTAGGAGAGAAAGGCAGAGAGGTGAGAGAGAAAGAGCAGCTGAAGCTCCAACAAGGATTTGCAGTAAGGGAGGAGCTTCCCAGAGGCTCTGTGTGTTGCCTCCAGTCAGGGACCTCAGTGAGGAGGGACTGTAGGGTACAAGCTGCTTCCTGACAACTTCCAGGAGGGAAAGGTTGTGCTGCAATTGCCTGTGTACTCTCTGTGTGAGCCTGCCAGCCTGGGGGAGATGTAGTTGCACTACACCATAGAGGGAACACTTCCCTGGGTGTAAGTCATGTGTAACCCATGCTCTAGTGTTCTAGCTGGTGAATTAACCCCAAGTGGCCCAAATAGGTGTTACAAGTACTTTTACACTTAGGTCAATTGGAACAGGGCAGGTACATATAGGTCATATATACAGTATGTCTTTATAAGAGATGTTGGTGCAAATGCTTGAAGTGTCCACTTATTATTACACATGTCCAAGGAAGCAAAATAAAGACAAAAGAGATCCTCTAATGTCTTAGACATGAGCCCACCCTAAAACAAATCTGGCATGCCCCTCAAATGGTTAAAAAAAATAATATAGTGAATAAAGTACCCCCTCTTGTAAAATATAAGGATATTACAAGTTACCAAGGAGTTTCATGAACATATAAAAACACAAGGCTTAAGGTAACTTCTAATATCCTCGTATTTTGCAACAGGGGGTACTTTATTTATTATAATACACAAATTTCAATGAGTCATGTGACAGAAATGACATCAGAACTCACCGTTTATAACTGATGACATCAGAACTCACCGTTTATAAGGATATCATTTACAAGATATTCATGGCTTTTGTGTGTGTGTGTGTGTATATATATATATATATATATAAAACACAAAAGCCACGAATATCCTGTAAATGATATCCTTATAAACGGTGAGTTCTGATGTCATCAGTTATAAACGGTGAGTAGTGATGTCATTTCTGTCACATGACTCACTGAAACATGTGTATTATAATAAATATAGTACCCCTTTTTGGAAAATATGAGGAGTAGCCTCGGAGTTCCATGACCTGTATAAAAACACTCGCCCTTCGGCCTCATGTCTTTATATGGTCATGGAACTCCTCGATGACTTATAATATCCTTATAATTTACAACAAGGGGTACTGTATTCACTATATTTAACAGTTACAACTTTTAAAAATAATCCCACTTGAAATTATGAAAAAAACAAGTTTTTGTCTTTTTTATGACTTTTCGGCATAACGGACAGCATCGGACCAGGCCAGCAGGATGCCAGAAAAAAAACCCACAGAGTGAGACCTCCTCCCCCTCCGCTCCTGACCTCCGCCTGGTTGCCTGGCTCCGCCTCTTGCCCCACCCACTCTGCCTCTTGCCCCGCCCACTCCACCCCACTTGCCACACCCACAAACGAGTGCGCCGCAGGTATGCACTGCTAGGGGGGCGGGAGAGGGCAGTGGTGATTTTGCTGGGGAGGGGACCTGTGACTGGGATGGGAGGGCGGGTGGGCCCTGACTCCCCCCATTCCCACCCTGATAAAGGATATAATGTCACTGACATAAGATTGAGGAGGATTCAACTTTATCTTATTAGTGGAGTACCGCAGGGCTCTGTACTAGGTCCCTTGCTTTTCAACTTGTTTATTAATGACCTGGAGGTGGCCATTGAAAGTACTGTTTCTATTTCTGCAGATGATACTAAATTGTGCAGAACTATAGGTTCCATGCAGGATGCTGCCACTTTGCACAGTGATTTGTCTAAATTGGGAAACTGGGCAGCAAACTGGAAAATGAGGTTCAATGTTGATAAATGCAGGTTATGCACTTTGGCAAAAATAATATAAATGCAAGTTATACACTAAATGGCAGTGTGTTGGGAGTTTCCTTAAATGAGAAGGATCTAGGGGTCTTTGTAGATAACAAGTTGTCTAATTCTGGGCAGTGTCATTCTGTGGCTACTAAAGCAAATAAAGTTCTGTCTTGTATAAAAAAGGGCATTAACTCAAGGGATGAAACATAATTGTGTCTCTTTATAGGTCCCTGGTGAGGCCTCATCTGGAGTATGGGGGCAGTTTTGGACTCCAGTCCTTAAGAGGGATATAAATGAGCTGGAGAGAGTGCAGAGACTAAGTGCAACTAAACTGGTTAGAGGGAGGGAAGAGTTAAATTATGAGGGGAGACTGACAAGGTTGGGGTTGTTTTCTCTGGAGAAAAGAAGGTTGCGGGGGGACATGATTAGACTTTACAAGTACATTAGAGGACATTATAGACAAATGGCAGGAGACCTTTTTACCCATAAAGTGGATCACCGTACCAGAGGCCTCCCCTTCAGACTAGAGGAAAAGAACTTTCATTTGAAGCAACGTAGGGGGTTCTTCACAGTCAGGACAGTGAGGTTGTGGAATGCACTGCCGGGTGATGATTCAGTTAATGACTATAAGAGGGACTTGGATGATTTTTTGGACAGACATAATACAGAGGCTATTGTGATACTAAGCTCTATAGTTAGTATAGATATGGGTATATAGAATTTAATTAAAAGTAGGGAGGGGTGTGTGTATGGGGCTGGGTTTTCATTTGGAGGGGTTGAACTTGATGGACTTTGTGTTTTTTCAACCCAATTTAACTATAACTAACTATGTAACTATCAGGAATAACCTGGTGAAGGAGTAATGATCATTCGCCTGGTGAAAGGGCACGAAACTTCGTAAGTAATGTAATCTTTCGCTAGTGAATTGTCCTCTATGCCAGTTAAGTGTAAATTGGCAATATCTCTGAGAAGTGTCAATTTGGCAAATTTTCACTAGCAACGACCACTTCACCCTTTAGTAAATCTGACCCTTAGAGCGGTAACACGTTTGTGCAAATAGAGAGAGGGGATTTTCCTGATTTTGGAGCACAAATAGTTCTATAGGGTTTATTTACCAACCACTCCCATTTAGATCAGCAGGGCGGGGAGAAAGGCTGAAGCATTAAACCTGCTGTATTTACTGTGTACAGAAAAATAATCCCTGGTTGTTAGAAAAGCATCTTTTGTTTTAAAAGGGTTTGTTCACCTTTAAATTAACTATTAATATGATGAAGAGAGTGATAGTCTGAGACGTTTTGCAATTCATTTAATTTTTTTTATTGTTTGTGTTCTTTGAGTTATTTTGCTTTTTTAATTCAGCAGCTCACCAGTTTGCAGTTTCAATAATCTGGCTGCTAGAGTTCAAAATTGCCGTAGAAACCATGCACTGGTTTGAATAAGAGGCTGGAATATGTATAGACAAGGGCCTGAATACAAAGAGGAGTAGCAATAACAATACATTTGTAGCCTTACAGAGCATTTGTCTTTTTTTTTTTAGATGGGGTCAGCAATTCATTCAAAAACTATATATAAAAAAAAAAAAAAATGAAGGCCAATTGAAAAGTTGCTTAGAATTAGCCTTAAAGTTAACTTAAAGTTGAACTACCCCTTTAAGTCACCCCTTTACTGGTCAGGGCTCGCCTTACAATGATACCCTGGAACTAAACTGAATGGAGATGTTGAGGTTATAAAGTACAAGGCTCTGATAGCAGAATTCCAAAACCTCCTTTCAATGATTGCCGACCACTATTAAACCCAACTTCACCACATTTCAGTAGAAAGGTTGTTACCCTCCCTTCCATCTGGCCCCCAATGTGGAAACACATGTCAGACACCCCAGATAGCTGAGCCAGGCTTACATTTCTAATGAGACTTAAGTAAAAAACAAACACCGGCGTCAAAAAAAAAAAAAAAAAAAAAAAAAATTGCCGATCACTAGTGTAAATCTCATGTGACAGTCCCATTTGAAATAGATTTACTGAGAAAAACGTTGACTTTTCAATACTTATTTTCCCTGCTGTTTATACCAGACCCAGAGTGAACTCATTAAGGAGGTCACATTAAAGAAGCATATAAACATACACAAATTAATTTTATTTAAATAAGACATTACAAAGCTCTCTTTCTTTTTTTAAATATCCTAGAAAACAGTGTTAAGCCATGAACAAATACACAGACATGATATACATATATAAATATCCATTTTACAAAAGGCAGTTATGTACAAATTCATAAATATGTCATCGAGGCATCACAGAGAAACAGGGACAGCCTTTATAATCTTGCTGGTAGAACAGGAGCATGGTCTGGACAAGAATGGAGGCTTCTTCTCTTTATAGGTGTCAGGAAAGGCTGCATCTTGGTTGGCATCAAATATATATATATAAATATGCACAAATATTACAACTCTCTGAAATGTAACTTTACAAGGAGGACATAGTTTCATATCAGTTACCATCCCCATGAACAAAAAGTAACCTTGGCAGAGGCTACATCAGAGGACCATACAGCCCTGATCAGCTACGTCTTTCAAAAACAGTAAAACATTAGCCATCTTCTACTATAGGAATGGTATTCCTTGACCTTAATGAACTTCAACTGCCGGCGTCTCTTTAATACTGCATGTAATGTTATCTAGGTCAATAAATACACCGGTCTTCTTCAGTTGCAGGTTAACTTCAAGTTGACACACACAAACTAGGCGGATCTAAAAAGAGGTTATGACCATTAAATACAGTAACGTAGATGGAGCTCATCTCCCAAATGTGGAGTATTCCAGAGAGGTCCAGATGACATGACTAAAACCAGGTTTGAGATAGGAATTAGAAAGGACAGAAAGGCCAAAGCCAACATTCTACAAGTGCCATCATGGAGAAGCTTTATCTCTGAATGGTTTTCTCTCTGAATGGTTGATGGGGCAATTGGTGGGGCTGTAACACCCAATCAGGGTTCTGAAAACAGATTTGAGATCATGAGTGAATGTTTAAAAATGACCCACACCAAGTCAATCATTGTGCAATTCTCATGTAGAACACCAATCATAGCCCTTAAGATAAAATGGAAAGGTGTCCAAGATAGTATTGACATGGTAGCAGCAGAAAACAAGCAGCAGCAACACCGGTCTCAATAAATAATGTTTTTTTACCAACTGGAAGAACATCAGAGGGCCTTCAGCATTACAATACCAACAACTATTTGTTAAAGTAGAAACTGTCTACAGCAAGAAAGATACCACACAGTATGGGTGTAACAGTCTACCTTCAGAGAAACCCTCACGTGGGTTAAGGAAAACTTGTCTGGAAGAAATAAGTGTTTAGATGTAAGTCAAGGATGTCCAAGCAGAAGGTTCGTTGGTCATCGGTGATGACAACTATTTACAATCAATCACAGGAAGAAGAGGATATGCTTGGGTTGAGCGGTGGTTTTAGGGGTGTAGGTGTGGTGGTTGGCTTTAAAGCCAAGAATAGTAGTCCCAATTTGATTTTGTTTCTTAAACCAAACAGAAAAAAAAATAGCAGCATGAGAATTTCTACAATGCCACAGTCTAAATTTCCCTTTGATCGTAGTATAAGCCTTAAGAGCACCAAGTGTTGAGATGGCTGGCATAATTATGATTGGGGCATTTTAAAGGGACAGTAATGTTGAAAACAAAGTGCTTTTTTTTGCAGAGAATAATTATAGGAAACTCTGTGTGTCAACCCAGAAAACACATGGTTTGGCCAATGTGATAGATGCAATAGAGCATCAAGTATACTACTACTACTACATGCACATCTTGCATATTTTGCTCCAGAGATCGCATACGCTCTTTCAAAACAAAAGCAACTTGTTGACCTACTCTGGAAGCATCCAAACATGTTGCTGCACTGTACTTCATAGAAGACAGTTTCATAACATTACTGCTCTTTTAAAAATGGACATTGGAAGAGTAAAGTAGGTAAACAGGCTTTACTTGACCTCAGTGGTGGCATCATGTAGACTTCTCTAGCTCCAACCAGCACACCCACCACCCTACCTTCACTTAAAAAGAGCAGGAATCTGCAATAGGCAGAGGGTGAGGAGTTCAATACACCAGGTCCAGCAGTTCTTGAAGATGTGTGGGGGGTGGGACTGTTGGAGGGCTACGTGTTAACATGGCGGGCCACCATCACTTTTTTTTTTTTAATGCATACAAAATTCTTAAGTGTAACAAGACTTCCACCTTTTAACCCCCCACCGAGGAGTTTGTGCCACTGCAGCAGTCTGACCTAGTTTGCTTCTGCTACTAACCAGTAGCAGTATCTTCAGTGCAATACACAGAACCTTTCCTTGGTTTATTCTCAAGTATTTGCCCTAAGCATTTTCACCAAGGCTGCAGGAGACACGTCAGGAGCAGGAGACACGTCAGGAGCCAGCAGACACCACGCCCTTGCTGGTTATGTTATAGGTTTACCCTGGAGGAGGAAAAAGGAAACTGGTTATAAGAAAGGTTGGTTACCTTGACTAAACACACATATGCTTCCTTCAGCAAGCACACACAAGGCATATTAGCATTGCCCTCCAGCCTTTTGTTATCATAGAATCATTACTGTCACCTATAGTTGAGCTACAGTTCCCAGATGCTGGGGTTGCAGGTCAACAGCTGCTACAAGTTGACTGTCTAAGTTTGTTTTTCCCTTACAGAGAAGTTGTCAGGCCTGTGACAAGGAATTCTTACCGCTTACGTGGTTTGACTTCCCAACCGTCTCTGCACTTGACAAACACAAGTTCACTGCCAGGCGTTAGAAGGGTTGATTCCGGATTTTCAAGACAGAACGTAAACCTATTAAAGAAAAAAAAAAAAAAGTTGGATTTCATCGAGAATGTCCTTAAGAGTAGCATGGTCGCTTCTTCTACTGATCCAACTCTACAAATCTAATTACTGCTACTTACTTTTGCTGGGTCTCCCCGGATTTCACTCGGATGCGGCGGATATGGAGTTCTTTGTCAATAACGTCATTCTTGGCCCAATAGCTCTGGAACGAGTTCCAAAATGAATACCAGGACTGTTTGGTTCCTTCCCACTTCAGATGGATCTTTAAGAGATCCCCAATGTTTTCTTCTGTATAAACCAGGAATGTGTTTGTAAAATTGTATCCGATCTCCCCAGGACTGTCCAAACAAAAAAGATCAATCATTAAGTCAAGTCTCCACCTGCTATAAATGCCAACAAACACTAAAACGCATAGGACATTACATAGCAGAGACAAAGATTTTAATTGGTACTCACACTGCAAGAGGTAGAGGGGCAGAATCATTCAAGGTTCCCATAAGATTCACAGAGAAGGTGGGCTCGGATTCCAGTGCACTTTTGTAATTGAAAATATGCATTTTCATCTGATAATGGAAAACTGTAAGAGAGATTAGACACAAGAGTTAGAGACAGAGGTTTTGTTGGGCAAGTCAATAGACGGAGCTTGGTTGTAGAAACAATCAGGTCCATGGTCATGGATTTATAGGGGAATCCCAATATTCAAACTATTTACTGTTGCTTAGACCTGTAAAAGATGTGGAAACCATTGTAGTACTACTGTGTAAACTCCAGATTAAGTTCAATCTATGAGGCAGGGCATCAAGGGCAAGAACAGTATTTCATGAGGTCAAAAACTTTTAGTAGTCTATCACTATGTATGTGTGAATATAATATATATAGAAAAGAATATGCATGAAAAGGTCTGTAGACCCAACCCCAGGCAGCTCACCTTTGTATGGCATCTGTGCCCGGGTTTTCAGGAACATCTTGCTGTTGCGTTTGCTCCTCATTCTTTTAGAATTATAACCAATGGCGTTGCATCTGTTCTTGCGACAGCTGAGGCAAATGCCCTTCTTGAAGCGGTCGGAGTCGGTGCACTGGAAAGCGAAGCTCTCTTGGTCCTTATGAATGAGGGAATCCACAAACAAGTGCACGGATCTCTCATGTTCACACTTTACTGCTTCGCCGATGCCTGAGACAAAGTAAAAATGCAAGATTATAAAAGAAATTTAGGCTCCAATCAATTTATAACTTCAAAAAAAATTAAATATTTAAAAAAAATAAAAAAAGGAAGGTATAGATTGCGAGACGAAAAACAACTTACTGCCATATGCGATTGCCCCAAGAACATCACTCAGTCCACAGCCGGGTTGAAAGTCTCCACCATTGGGATAGATATCAATGTGCCCAATAGGCATCTGAATTCCAATGCTGACCCATAGAGCTTCCCTTGTGTAAGTATGGAGAACATCTACAAAATCGGCATCATCTGGAGAAAGACGCTTATGGGCCTCTGCTCCTTCAAACATGGGTCCTGCTGGATCCAGACCTACAATGGAACAGGTAATATAACAGAGTCCCTGTAAGACAGGACCAAACACCCTTATGGATATGTTGGTGGGCCTCATAAATAGTAGTTTATAAGGGACCTTTCATATCTTAGTGAGTTCTGCCATGATTGATGTGTAATTCAGCTGAATGATCACTGTAAGTGAGGGTGTGATAAGAAACAAGGATGGTGTGATCCCCAACAAGTAACTCGCGAGCAACATGTTCCTCGCCAACCCCTTGGATGTTGCTCCCAGTGAACTCAAAACAGGTGCTTATTTTTGAATTCCAGGCTTGGAGGCAAGTTTTGGTTGCATGAAAACCAGATGTACTGCCAAAAGTCTCCTGTAGGCTACCAGTCCTAAGGATTAACAAATAGTCAATCACAGCCCTTATTTGGCATCCCCAGGAACTTTTTGCATGCTGAGGTTTCTCTCCAACATTTTTTATATTTGAATGTGGCTCACAGGTAAAAAGGTTGAGGGCCCCTTGATTAGCTGGTTCATGTCAAGGTGATGGGGTGGTCTTGTAGATACTGACCTGTTATACGGCCGATTCTTCCAGTGACAAAGTTCCCCGCGTAGCCAGCAACGTGCGCACCGAGACTGTAGCCAATGAGATGAACGTTTTCAAGGGAGAGGTTTGCCTTGTCCTGGGAAAAGAGATTTAACAAATATTGGTAAAGTCATTCAAGGGAGGTTTTGGTGGGACATGAGTTAGAGTAAGAGACTACACAACAGAATGAGAAGATATTAAGTGGACTCCACAATTACATAAGGACTAAATAATCATCCAAGGGTTCTGATACCTTTACGAGCAGCAAGTACATACCTGTAACCAGTCCATAAGAACAGCAATGTCCTTTCCAACCAGCATGGTGTTATTCACAGCATCAGGATAGAGTTGATGCGCCAGATTCATCCAATCCACAACAATGACATTGGCATACTGCTCTCTCTCCTGCAGGGCTTCTACCAGCTGGTGCAACCAGTTCTCGAACAGGCCACTCATCTGAGAAGAGGAATAAACATTCAAATTAGTAGGGTCAATGCCTGGGAGATCAACCACACACCCAGATCCATGATCCAAAGCTTCTAGATACTTACACTCCATCCATGGATAACAATGAAGGTCTTTGCAGTCGTGTTATAGCTGCAGTTGCTCAAGCATTCGTCCTGGCCAGGAATAAGAAAGCACCCACTGTCATGTTTGGAGAAATGGGAGTTAAACTTAACATGGGGGTGTGGGTCTGGCGCAACATCATTCTCGTCCGAAAGCAAGTTTGCAATGGTGTCATCTGCAGGCACAAATAAAACCCATCAACTTAAATTCACAGCAACAAAAAGACTATAACCCTTCTTCCTGCATTCAGGAACTTGAAGTACTATGTGCCCTTTATATGTCGGTTACAAATACAAAGTATCATCAAGCCTAATGTTCCCTGCCTCCTCCCCAGCAGGGAAGTTGGAAGTAGGGCTTGGGCGGGTTAGGGTCGGGAAAAACCCGACCCACACATCACTAGTTCCCTATATCCCCCCCCCACAGGCTGAGATTTTTCTGTAAGGCCCAGTATAGATGCCCCTGTTGGTATAAACAGTGTTGGGATGCCAGAGGCCACCAGAAAACCTTAGATGGACCGTGGGCCCACTTTTCAAACTATTATCCCTCCTTTACTCACTCAACCTCTTTATTCTCCTAGACTTTTATATCTACTTACTATATTCTTCAATTATTAAGTATTTTATATTCCCATAAAGAAATAGGGAATGACCAAGAAACAGTCTAAATGACTAGAAGCAAGAGGGGCCCGTCTGGAGATTTCCTGGTATCCCGGTGGGCCAGTCCGACACTGGGTAATCATGTCCTTCAAGACATACTGCCCCTCCACCCACCAAATAAAAAAAAAAAAGTCATGCAAGTAATAAGCTGAATAACTAATAAGCAGCTTTTTTACGCATATTACATGGCTGCATAAAAGCTGGAACGTGGCAATTAGTTGCAAATTAGCCATCTAGGATGCAGATTTAAAATGAGTCAGGTCTGAAAGTGATGGGAGGGTGTTGGGAAGGGAAGCATGCATAAAGCGGAGAATTTCAGCATATCAAGGGAAAAAAAAGCAGAAACGTTTAATTAATGCAGATTTGCCCTTGGCAGGGTTCCCACATAACCTCTCTATTCGCACCGACCCAGCTCAGAGAGTGCCACGTGCACAGACTCTTGGGTATGAAGAACAGTTGGGAAACAGATGTCCCATTATACAGGGCTGGATTTTTTGTTTTAGTGGAACATGAGCAGCAATATCAAAAATTACAGGCTACTGACCCGACTCGAATGCAGAACATCTGCCAGATAGGGCTTTGCTTGGATGAATGGGGGACGCAGATGGCCTTGATTCCCCTCTTATTTTCAAATCTTACAGGCTTTGTCTCCAGGCTGCTCATTAAGCTCAGGAGGGATTGTAGGGGGGCTAATGTGCAAATATTCGTCTCCAAAAGGACCAGAAAAGTGCCCAAGTGCAGAGCTGCAAGGTTTTAAAAAGGAACAAGGGCCAAAATGCATAGAGAAAGGGTAATCACAATGGATGTCACACAAAAAGTGGAGGAGAAGTAGAGTAAGGGTTGTCACCTCATTCCTTTAAAAGTGCATGCAAAAATCTCCGCAGCACGGGAGCCATCTTCCGGCACTTCGGTAATCTTCATTAAGTAAGTGCTGTATCAGTGCATGTGCAGTTGGAGCAATTTTCCACTTTGTGATAGCTGTGCATGCACTGAAAATTACCGAAGTGCCGTAAGAGGTTGCCTGTGAGGTCCTCTGTGCTGCAACAAGGGGTAATTACCGGCTTAGGGGCATTTACCGATGTTTACGCTTGTGTGGGGGGGAACAGGGTGGGAAGGAGTTTGTATTAGCAAGAGTGTTTAGTTCTCCTTTAAGGAGTTGCTGATGCACAGTGCCAGACCCACTAAGCAGATTGGAAGTCTAACGACAGACCACAAATGAACAGAATCTGCCCACCTGTCGCTGCAATACAACTCCAATCATCCCTTTCCTTACATTCTGGGAATCCTAGTTCAGCATCAGAGGGAGAACCCAATTCTACAGTAAAGGAACCGAACCCCAAGTGATAGCGCATCTCAGGGAACGATTCAGCAACTGCTCCCCCTGTCCTCAGGCCACACCCCCTGATCTTGAACCTGCTCCACCTGCTAGAAGTTTTCTGTTGCAGATGCTGGGAGTTGTGGTCCTGCAACAACTTTAAAGTCTGTTGGGCAAAGTAAAGTATATCTTCGCATAAATACTAATATTAATAGTTTATCTCCCTCCTCTAAGGAGAGCCATAACCATAGTTGGTAGAAGAAGCCTCCCTTCCAGCTCTTCTCTCCAGGGCGGACAAGAGAAACATTGCCAAGGCCAAGGGGAAGTTTCCTATAGGCTGAGCCAGTTACTTAACCTGTAATTAGAAGGACTCAGGTTACCGCTGGGGTGAATTCCTTCCAGACAGTTTATTTTAAATTCATCTCTGTGCTTCGCCCTTCAACCCTGCCCTGAATCTTATCCACAGAGTCGTACAGTAAGATCCCAAATTCCAAGTCCCTTCTGTACTCCCAGCAAGTGCCACATTTTAGTAAATATAACAGTAAATTGCCAGTCTCTCACTCACTTAGTCTCAAGATCCCTGGGCAGAGACAATCAGCAAAACTGCCTCCAATATGAGTTATATTTAGATTGTATCGGATATAGATATATATATATATATATATATATATATTTTTATATATATATATATATATATATATATATATATATATATATATATATATATATATATATATATATATATATATATATATATATATATATATATATATAATAAATTTAACCTTAGTTTTCTAAGGTTTTTCTCCAAATGAATGCGTGACTAGCTGAGGATGCTGGGACTTGTATTTCACACGTGGGGGAACTATTTAGTTGAAGTTCCCATAATAAGAGAACCCTGAATATAATTAGTGGGAAAGTCACACCTGCATCACATTCATTAGCAGAAGCGACCAATCAGGATAGAGAAATGAGAAGGTGTTCCATTGTATCACTGAGAATAAGAAACACTTCCACTCACGTTCAGGGCAATCAGTGGGGTCACAAATCAGTATAAGGAGGGAGGTTAAAAGGAAAATTAAGTTAAAGGGGTGGTTCACCTTCAGATTAACTTTTAGTATGTTATAGAATGGCCAATTCTAAGCAACTTTTCAATTGGTCTTTATTTTTTATACTTTATGAATTATTTGCCTTCTTCCCCTGACTCTTTCCAGCTTCCAAAAGGGGGTCACTGACCCCGTCTAAAAACAAATGCTCTATAAAAACTACAAATTATTATTGCTACTTTTTATTGCTTATCTTTCTGTTCCGACCCTCCTCTATTAATATTCCATATTCTCATTGAAATCGGTGCATGGTTGCTAGGGTAATTTGGACCCCAGCAACCAGATGGCTGACACTGCAAACTTGAGAGCTGCTGAATAAAAAGCTAAATAAGTCAATAACCACAAATAATAAAAAATGAAAACCAATTCCAAGTTGTCTCAGAATATCCCTCTCTACATCACAGAGGTGAACAACCCCCTTTAAAGCAGTAGAATCAATAAATAAAATAAAATCAATGTTAAAATCAGTTTTTCTCACCTTTCAGGAGTCCCTCCTCAGCAAGCTGCGACGTCTGCCCCAATCTCACCACGGACACTAAACATATCCACAACAATCCAAACGAGATGCTCATTTCTTGCCCACCCCCCAAACGCAAAGCAACGACCGACGGCGATTCTATTAGCGGAGGCGCAGTTATAAAATACTTTTTTTCTGGGATAAAAGTGAATGTAAAAAGGACAAGGACTTGAGAGGCTCAATATATAAAAGCAGCAGGGTCACAAGATGGATAAAAGCGATTGCTGGTCGGGGAGATGCAGCGATTGAGAGCGATTGAATGAGTAGTTGTAAGAGGGAAGGTGGCAGTAGATTAAAAGGCTTGTGTAGGGTCATGTGATACATCAGCAGATGGGGGGAGTCTGGCTGCTGATTGGTCGCACCTCCAACACGCCCTGCTGCAATGAATGAATGGAAAGTGCAGAGCTGCAGACGGAATCCCCTGTGTAGCAGCAGAGCTTGCACTCAGCAGCAGAAGTAGATTGGCACTGCTCATACACGGGGGTCGCTGCCCTGCCTGGTAATTGGTACAAATGGGGGATCACACAGCATAGGCAGAGCTTCTCAGATTAACCAGCAGCCCCTGCACCAGCAGAGCTTACAGTCTAAGGTCCCTAGCATATATATATATATATATATATATATATATATATATATATATATATACACTCAATAGGTAGGGACAGTTAAAGGGGTTGTTCCCCTAATAATGAATGTCTGATGTCGATTGTAGAGAGTCAAATGACCCCTTCCCCCATCTGGAAGCTAGAAGACCAATTGAAAAGTTGCTTAGAAATAGCCATTTTATAACATATTCAAATTTAACTTGCCTGAATGTGTTATATGAACTTTATATGAACAGAAATGAGGACATTGAGAGCTTTTATATTTTATATTATTAACAACATTACTCCCTGCCTTGGAAATTGCTACTTATGGGGCTCATTTATAAACCTTGCGCGGGACATAAATATCCACAATTTGTGATTTTTGACATATTTAAAAATCTGTTATAGACATTCGCATTGTGGAAAAAAAAATCACAATTCTGTTTGCACCCTCTTATTCAGCTTTAGGGCTCTTACACACGGGCGCTTGTTTGCGCGCTCCCCTATGTTGCTCTTTCTTCCGTTCAGCCGCAGGAGTAGACGCACTCATTTCTTGTCAATGGGGCTGTACTCACACAGACACATGTAAGCGCCAAACGCAGGTAAAATGCAACATGCTGCATCCCAACCAGGTTTGACGCTTACATGCGTCTGTGTGAGTACAGCCCCATTGACAATAAATGAGTGCGTCTACGCAGGGGAGCGCGCAAACAATCGCCCATGTATAAGAGCCCTAAAGCTGAAGAAGAGTGTGCAAACAGAATTGCGATTTTTTTTTCACACTTTCACACTGTCAATGTCTTTTAAATATGTTAAAAATCACAAATTGCGAATATTTATGCGCACACTCCGCGTTTAAAGCACGCCACAACTTTGATGGCGGAAGAAAATATTCGCCAAACAGTTTTGCAAATTGCAAATTTAAGTTACTCTCAAAGCTATTTTCAGGCACGACAACCTCGCACTGTGGGCGCACTCGCGCAAACACCCGTCTCATTTGCGAATTATTTGCCAAAATTTATTCACAATGCGAATTCGCAAAAACCGCAAAGACGGGCAGAGCAGGGCAATACATTAGCGCTCAGGAAACCATTTGCAAATAAATATGCGCTGCGCAAACTTTATAAATGAGCCCCAGCAGTCTCTCTTTCCTGATTGCTTTATCCCCCTGTTTCTTCCCCCTAATACAGTCAGGCACCTGCTCCTGTACCCAACACGCAATTCTGTTTTATCAGATTAAAAGGCAATATTGTTTTTGCAAAGGTTTTTTGGAATAAAACCTCCCACCTGGGGGAATAGAAGATTTAGCCATCAGTTTGGGTTCCCTGATTGAATGTGACATGTATCTATTCAAACCATTAACCCCTTAGGGGTCTGTAAGATTGTCCTTGTGCTGCACTAATTCCTCCCCCAACAGGGAAATATTTCATTAATGCTGCAAGTTCTGTACAACACATAGACATAAGGAATCTCTATTTTTTTTGTTTTTTGATTAATAATAACAGGTTCCTGCACCTCCCACAATTCCTAGGGGCAGTTGAAAAGCCTGAATTTCCAGGGACAATCTTGTTCTTGACTGTGTGCAAACACTCAGCTGACTCTTTGTTGTGAATAATAATCACAATATGATTTACGCCAGTCTTTTCTTGTGACTGCTAAGAATTTATTGAGGCATTCGGGGGAGATGTTATTGGCACGCTAAGCATGCTGGGACACGGGAGTTGTACAATGTCATATAGAGGAGCAGGCAGTGGTAAGAAGAACTGGACCTGAAGCTTGCAATCATTTGGCTCTGAGTGAAACCATAACTTTGTTATCAGGTTACTTGAAAAATGTCGATTTTGCATGCACAAAATTAATGGTAAAAATGCAGTTTTGGGACAGGTTGGCTTGTCCTTTACCCCAGAATTCTACCCCACCTCTAATCCAACCACCCTCCCTTTATCCTAATGACAAAATGTTTGGAGCAGAGGTGTCGGCCCTCCAGTTAATAACAGTTCAAGTTCCATAGCCCTATTTTATTTACAGTAAATAATGGGAACCCACAAAGCCTGTTTTGTTCCCTAAAGATAAATGCCAATGGCAAAGCATAAAAGCAGATCTATAACTGGTTGCTATGGGTTACTAGACTGCTGCCCCTTTGCAGCTAATTGCATTAATAGGATCCTGACTAATTAAAGGGCCAGTCTTTTGTATCAACTTCCCTCAGCATTTTCACACAATGTAGAATAATTCAATTGGGAATTTGAATGGAAATTGAGAATATATCAGGGAGAGAAGCACAACCCCAGTCTGGTGTGTGTATAGAAATATATAAAGATGATGGAAATGAATGGCATCGTATGACCGGCAGTAACCCCCAGGCAGGGGGCGTGGCCTTCACCCCTCCTCAATGAAAATTGACATCAGGCCACTCTGTGAGGAGGGACTTCAGGCTGTTTCCTCATTTGCACTCACCCCCCCACCTTTATTTTCTTTGTAAATTCCCACCACCTCAAAATATTTCAAAATTTCTTAATTCAAGTCAGATCCAGAATGTTCTGTTATACAGATAGCTAGAATCTCAGCTGCCATAAAGCAGGACAGGACTGCTGCTTACAATGGGGATCAGATAGGATCTGTGCAGCCACTGGGACAGAATGTTCTGTTATACAGATAGCTAGAATCTCAGCTGCCATAAAGCAGGGCAGGACTGCTGCTTACAGTGGGGATCAGATAGGATCTGTGCAGCCACTGGGACAGAATGTTCTGTTATACAGATAGCTAGAATCTCAGCTGCCATAAAGCAGGACAGGACTGCTGCTTACAATGGGGATCAGATAGGATCTGTGCAGCCACTGGGACAGAATGTTCTGTTATACAGATAGCTAGAATCTCAGCTGCCATAAAGCAGGACAGGACTGCTGCTTACAATGGGGATCAGATAGGATCTGTGCAGCCACTGGGACAGAATGTTCTGTTATACAGATAGCTAGAATCTCAGCTGCCATAAAGCAGGACAGGACTGCTGCTTACAATGTTATTCAGATAGGATCTGCTGCTTACTGTGTTAAAAAAGGGCCCCTGCTGCAGAAATGTGTCAGCACAATATAAATTACAGGGATTACATATTTGGAAGGAAAGGGTTAATACCAATCGTCTAGTTCCCTGACTGCCCCTCCCTATACAAAAAAAACAAACAGGAATTGTTGATCTTCAGATGAAAAGGACCGGAAAATATGATGCATAAAGGAATTGCGGCTAAAGGACACGTTGCTTTATGTTACCGGTTGCACAGGAGCCTTTCTATTATTGTCTTAACTTACAAAACCTGCACTATGTCCCATAACAACCAATCAGATCTTTGCTTTCAAACAGGTGACCAGTGAATGTGACTTGCTAACTAGCTGCTCCTTAATGAGCTCACAAATGACTCCCTGCCGGGGAACATGTGGCATTATATTAGATACTTTCCTGTAGGGAGTAAAGCTTGGGGTAACTACTCACTGACCCACTGCTGAACGTGTAGAAAGAGTAGGGATATCATTAGGGCAACATGGGAATTAAAGGGCAACTTGATGACAGAAAGCCAAGATGGTGACAGGGAAGGAGGAGATAATATGACAATTGTAGAGTAAGATGATGATACTAAGGATGAAGAAAACAGAACAACATGGAAACAGTAGGGCAACAACTGAAAAAGATGTGACAGTAGGGCAAGAGACAGGGAGTAAGGCAAGATGGAGACAGTAGGTCAAGATGAAGATAGTAGGGCAAGATGGAGACTGTAGAGAAAGATGGAGACTGTTGAGTAAGATGGAAACAGTAGGGCAATAGGGCAAAAAAAGAAAAAGATGTGACAGTAGGGCAAAAGGCAGAGAGTAAGGCAAGATGGAGACAGTAGGTAAAGATGAAGACTGTAGGGCAAGATGGAGACTGTAGAGAAAGATGGAGACAGTAGGACAAGATGAAGACTGTAGAGAAAGATAGAGATGGTAGGGCAAGATGGAGACAGTGGAGAAAGATGGAGACTGCGGAGTAAGTTGGAAACAGTAGGGCAAGATGGAGACAAAATCTGGCAGGTGAAGACCAAGATGGTGGCATTAGGTCAAGATGAAGACAGTAGAGGAAGGCATTAGTGCAAGATTGCTATAGTAGACTAAGATGAAAACAGGGCAAGATGGAGACAGAGCAAGATGGAGACAATTGGGAAAGATAGAGACAGTAGGGCAAAATGGAGACAGTTGGGCAAGATGGAGACAGTAGGGCAAGATGGAGACAGTTGGGTAAGATGGAGACAGGGCAAGATGGAGACAGTAGAGCAAGATGGAGACAGTAGGGAAAGATGGAGACAGTAGGGTAAGATGGAGATAGTAGGACAAGATGAAGGTGGTTGGATAAGATGGAGACAGTAGGACAAGATGGAGACAGTTGGGTAAGATGGAGAAAGTAAGATGGAAAAGTAGGGAAGGAGGAAACAGTAGGGCAGGAAGAGTAAAGTAGACAGTGGAGGAGAAAGTAAGGCAAGAGAGGAGACAGTAAGAGAGATGGTTCCCAACCTGTGGCCCTACAACTTTCAGCACCAACCAACAGCTAAAGGGCCATTGTTGTGTTTTCCTATTGGTTCATTTCAGGTGAGAACACCCCCCCCCCCTCTATACAACTCCCTACAAAGTGAAATTTCCCCTTCCCTCTGCCGAAACCTCCCACCAGTGAATGGCGCCTATTCAGCTCAGCATGCGGCTACCAGAAAAAAGAGCCTTTTATTGGTGCCGGCAGCCAGACACATGCAATCCATCACCGCTGTCTGTTGTGCTTTGGGGGTAATCGCCCATGTTTGAACTTACCCCCCTTTTCTGGCAGCCCCGTGCCATGTGCAGACCCTCATTCTGCAGTTTCATTGGCTCACAGAAACATCAATATTATCTTGTGGCTGCCATGTGTAAATGAGCTCTGCCGGCATGGAAAACTCAAGGGTATGAATATCTAATGAACATCGAGAAACTGTTTGTAAGAGCTTACAATCTAACATTTGAAATGGGAAGCATAACATAAAGCAAGGGATCAGAATGGTCAGGGGGTTACACCAAAATGCATCACACCCTGTCCCCTCCTTTAAAAATGGCTGGCAGGAGAAATCAGAGCCACTCCAATGATCAGACTGTTTCTGCTTGACTCTGTCTGGTTCTTGGGCTCCTGAACACCACAAGGGTAGAAGGGAAAACATAGAGAAATAGTAGTTATCCTACAAGTAGTGGTGCCGTGAATTATTGAGGTCATTTATTACTGAATCACCCTACCACCTAAACCCCGCCCCCAGCCAGACCCCAGGAAGCCCTGCCCACTTTTGTATATGACAAATGCCAATTGTCCTGTTGGGGTGTTTCTCCATTAGCAATGCATGGCAAGTTCAGCAAAATACAAAGGGCTGCATTTGCTCCTACTAGAATTCTATAGCAAGTGAACCCAATCAATATCTCTGCCTTGCACCAGGATTTTAAAGGATAAATAAACCTTTAAAATAAGTGAATATAAAATGGATGAGGGGGCTATTCTACGTACTTTTGTAATGTAAATTCATTATTTATTTTCTTTTTATTCCAAGATATTAAGGGATACAGGTACTGTTAATATGAATGAATTTTGTTACAACAGCATCACCTGCTGGTCAGTTTCCCACCAGTCTGACCACCAAGTAGTCAAGGAAGTTGTCAGGAGAAAGAAAGAGGCTGCTCTGATGTTCTTCTGCTTAGGAATAAAATTAGAAACCTTTCTCAAATCTTTCCTAAGCAGAAGAAAATCAGAGCAGCCTCTTTCCTTCTCCTGACAACTTCCTTGACTACTTGGTGGTCAGACTGGTGGGAAACTGACCAGCAGGTGGCGCTGTTGGAACAAAATTCATTCATATTAACAGCACATGTATCCCAAAATATCTTGGAATAAAAAGAAAATAAATAATGAATGTACATTACAAAAGTACGTAGATAGCCCCCTCATCAATTTTACATTCACTTACTTTAAAGTTTTATTTACCATATAAAGGAGCCCACACCCTGCTAAGCTGCAATGGTGATGGTTGGTTCTGTATATAACTTAAAAAGTAACAATAACTACAGTATAACTTAAACCACAAGTACCATCGCCCATAGCCTCTATGTTTATGGGTTTCTCTTTGAGCTGCATCAACAGCAGCAACAGCCAGAATACCCAGGCAAGCAATATCGTTTTCTTGTCACTTGGCTCCACCTAGTGATAATCAGTTGCATTACGTCGGACCCTTCGCCCAGTTCCCAAATGCAATGTCAGGACCTAGAGGATGGGACATTCCAAGTGAGAGGGGAAGGGGGGATAGTTTGAATGTTCTGCACTAGGAAGGCGCAGGCAGAATAGAAAGGTGTTAGTGGACCTAATTATCCACATACAGGCTGTTGTACTGCCTGCTCTCCGAACCAGCAGCCCCAGGGTTGAACCTCTTTATTTCCTCCTGGTGGCCAAGGTAACTATCTGCATGTCCCATGGAAACCATGGCCTTATGGAGCAAACCCTTTAGATTGTTAGCTCTTGTGAGTAGGGCCCTCTTAGGGCCCTTCCAGGTCTATACTGCCTAGAGCCTCAAAAGGACTTGTTCCCCGGAGATTCTGACCTAGCTCCTTGTCGTTCGAATCTTTTCTCCTGTGGCAGGAACACGCTCTTGCCCCCTGATGCCTTCTTTATAATAGAATCTAGGTTCTCTCCAAACAATCTTCCCCCTTCAAACAGAAGTTGACACAAATTTGTCTTCGAAGCAGAGTCTGCCAACCAGGGTTTCAACCACAGGGCCCTTCTAGCTGCCACCGAGAGAGCCATAGACCTTGCTGCCAAACGAACTAGGTCCAGCGAAGCTTCCGCAACAAAGTCTATAGCCACCTTTACGTTGGATAACATTTCCCGTAATGTTGATCTCTTTACATTTGTGGCAACTGCCTCCTCCATATTACTGACCCATATTTTCATGGCCCTTGTTGAAGTCAACGCCACTGCCGGCCTACAAGAGGCTCCAGCTGAAACAAAAGATTTTTTTCAAATCGAATTCTGTTTCTCCATGGGATCTTTAAATGCTACTGTATCGTCTACTGGCAAAGTAGTCTTCCGAGCCAATCTAACTACTGTAGCATCCACAATTATCCCACTATTTTGCATTAGCTTCATCCACTGGATATTTCTTAGTAAACTTCCATTGGACTACCACTCTCTTTTCCGTCTTCTTTCATTAAGAATTAATCAATTCTTTAATAGAATCATGAACCGGAAACGTTGCAGCCCGCTTCTTCACCGAAGGAAATAGCTTATCAGCCGAGGAACTTTTTGGCAACTCTTCTGTCAAATTTAAAGTTTTCCTTACTGCTTTGTTCAAGCCATCAACTACTGCTGTATCAAAACTTGATTCCTCTTCAGACAACTCCGAAAGGGAGTCATAGAGAACCTCTCTTGCGCTCTTATGTTTTCTAGTTACTCCAGAGGTTGAGGCCCTTGTACAACTGCTTGTTTTATTATAGAAACAAATGCATCCAATTGGGGAAGTGAAGAAGTCTAAGGATCCACTGTAGAAGGTTGAGCCTCAGTAGAAGCCTGTTTTCTTGACTGATGACTTTCAGCTTTAGACAATTCAGCAGACACAGAGAGGCTACAATGAAATATAAATCCAATTAGCCTCCTTCCCCTCTCTTAAAATAGGCATAACACCTTATATTGCCTTATGCTTACCCAGAGACTTTAGGCTGAACCCCTTTCCCAGAGCCGCAAGCTCCTGATAGATAAACACATGTTGATCAGTCCACTGCTGCATTATATATATATATATATATATATATATATATATATATATATATATACCCCTTTACAAAGCACTCCCTTACTCTTCATTCACCATCAACACAATCAACTTGTCCCTGTGACGTCCTATTCAGAGTGCCATCTGTGCCCCATAGCGCTCAGTCTAAAAGCGCCGTGCCCGGAAATGTTGTCACCGCTGACGCGCACAAGCGCTCTCAATGGAACTCAAGAGCGCGCTGTAACCCTGGCTCTGGGAGGGAGAATTCCTGTGCGCACTTCCGGGTACCAGACACCTCCGCGTCCTGTTCCCCCACTCCTCCGTGCAGCAAGAAGTCTAACGGCGCTTGTCCTATACGCCTCCATGCTTCACCAATTTTACAGCCAGCAATTGCTGTCGGCCTTGTATGGTGACAAGTGACCCAGCCTACCGTACCTTCTCTGCAGTGATCCCCAGTGGGGAGCATTTTGGGAGGCATCACGGGAGAAGAGAGGACACCGCTGGGATTTGGTAAGCACATCCGTGGCCTGGACAGGAAAAAAGACAAGGGGGGAAGGTAGCAGAGCGGATGTTAGAATCTGCTGGGTCTAATCCTTTCCTGTCCAGTGGCCTGTGGGGTGGGAATACTCATATTGGTGAAATGCTGCCATGGGTGGCTTGGGAAATAAATCTCCCACTCTCCCGTGGGTCAGGTGCAGGTTCTCAGGGGTGGGGTGGGGGTCAGGGTTGAGTTTCTCTCGCCCCACACATTACTTCCAGGGGTTTTGGAAAGCAGCTGTTGATGATGAAGTGTTTTGACAATCCTTATTCCCATCTTAAAGCAGCACAGTTGCATACCTCCCAACTGTCCCGTTTTTAGAGGGACAGTCCCTCTTTTGTGCTGGAAAGTCCCGACTCTCCCAGAAAAAGAAACAAAGTTTCTAACTTAATTGGCTTTGGCAGAGCCTGTCTCCCATAGACTCCATTTTATCCAAATAATGGAAATTTTTAAAAAACGATTTCCTTTTTCTGTGTGATAATAAAACAGTCGCTTGTACTTGATCCCAACTAAGATATAATTAATCCTTATTGGAAGCAGAACCAGCCTATTGGCTTTATTTAATGTTTACATGATTTTCTAGTAGACATAAAGGGGTTATTCACCTTTAAATTAACTGTTAGTATGACGTAGAGATTGATATTCTGAGATCATTTGCAATTGGTTTTAATTTTTTATTATTTGTGGTTTTTCAGCTTTTTATTCAGCAGCTCTCCAGTTAGTAATTTCAGCCATCTGGTTGCTAGCGTCCAAATTCCCCTAGCAACCAATCATTGATTTGAATAAGAGACTGGTATATGAATCGGAGAGACCTGAATATAATAAATAAAAATAATAAAAAGTAGCAACAACAATACATTTGTAGCCCAACAGAGCATTTGTTTTTTTAGATGGGTCAGTTGAAAGCTGGAAAGGGTCCGAAGAAAAAGGCAAATAACTCAAAAAGGATAATACATAAATATTGAAGACTTTCCTCAAAGGTGAACCACCCCTTTAAGGTATGAAGATCCAAATTATGGAAAGATCCGTTATCTGGAAAGCCCCTGGTCCTGAGCATTCTGGATAACAGGTCCCATACCTGTATTTATACTTGACAGCTGATCTGGTAACCAGCTGAACCTCTACTACACCAATTCAAGAGTCAGAACCAGCAGTGAGGTAATAGATAAACAGCAAGACAGAACCAGAAGGAATTACATTTCCATATAACTTAAAACCTACTGAAATTAAGTCAATAAATTAGGGTGAAGATCAATTGTAGAAAACCATATAGGGAGGAACTAGAATCATGTGATCATTTAATGAAACGAAATAAAGCGGTGGGTGGAGCCAACTGTAACAAACCGATGGCTGTTTATTGAGAATGAGCAATTTGTTAGAACACAAGTCACTTCCTGCTTTATATGTCGACCAATCGAGTTGCTACAAGAGAGGCGCACCACTTTATTAATGGGAATAACATTGAGATAAAAAGCATGACATATATATATATATATTTACAGTATATAATAATAGCAGCTGTGGGCCGAGCTAAAACCGTGGACTAGAGTCTGTACAAGGGCACAGGCCTGAGGAGAGATCGCCCCTAACGCCTTAAGAATAATCATTCATTAAAACAAGAGGGACAACGCCAGCGAGGCATTCCAATCTCAGTGACATTTACACACACAGGAATCACCTGAATGAGAAACATTTTAAGAAGAATTTAAGACGAAATTGGCAACTTAAAAAAAAAAAAAATACATTTGGTGGCAATGCAGAATTCATTCAGCAATTTACAAGTAAGGGGCGGAGTTCAGTAATGCTAAAAAATCATGAAAAAAAAAAACCATCCAAACGTGGCATTGAGACTGAGCATCGGTTAGGTTAAAGGGGAAGTTCACTGTGGAGTTAACCTTGTATTTAAAGGATAGTTAAACCTTTAAAATAAGTGAATGTAAAACTGATGAGCACTTTTTGTCATTAATATTCATTATTTATTTTGTTTTTATTCCAAGCTATTAAGGGATACATGTACTGTTACTATGAATGAATTTTGTTACAACAGCGCCACCTGCTGGTCATTTTACAACCAGTCTGACCACCAATTAGTCAAGGAAGTTGTCAGGAGAAAGAAAGAGGCTGCTCTGATGTTCTTCTGCTTAGGAAAGATTTGAGAAAGGTTCTAATTTTATTCCTAAGCAGAAGAACATCAGAGCAGCCTCTTTCTTTCTCCTGACAACTTCCTTGACTACTTGGTGGTCAGACTGGTGGGAAACTGACCAGCAGGTGGCGCTGTTGGAACAAAATTCCCTAACTCAAAAACCTTAAATAATAAACCTTCAATAATTATATAAGAAGGCCAACTGCAAATTGTTTCAGAATATCCCCCTCCACATCATACTAAAAGTTATATCAAAGGTGAACAACCCCTTTAATAAGGGCTTTGTTTCTCCTTTAGTACATGCAACAAAAGCAGTAGTCTTAAGATGGCCATAGACGCAAAGATCCGATTGTACGAATCGAGGATTCGTACGATTTTCAGACCGTGTGGAGAGACCCAACATTTTTCGTTCAGCGGAGATCGGTCGTTGCTGTCAGGGGCAGAACATTGGCTGATCTGCTCTTTTACTACTTTATTTGATCCGACTGGTAAGACTTTGATCTGATTGGTTAGTGGCAGGTCGGGAGATGGGGAAGTCCAATCGTACGATTGGATCTTTGCATCTAAGGCCAGGTTTAGACTACCAAGATTTTTTTTTTGCTGCAGGCAACCAGACAGCATTGTAAATTGCAAGTGGGAAAGAGGCAGGACTGGAAAACAAACCATTCAAGAACTATAAAAAGGAAGACCAGTTGAAAGTTGCTAAGAATAGATATTTTAGAAGATACTCAAAGGTTAACATGAAGCTTAACTTTCCCCTTTACCAACCAGATAGTAGTCCAAATGTCATAGTAATGGCACAAAACCAGGCCTTATAAATAAAAAAGGGAATCAATTCTGGCAATTATTTACCCCAGCCCCCATAGTCCGTATGCCCTGGAATACACAGCATCATGTAAAGGTCAGGGGTAAACTAGCGCAGTGTAAACAGGAGAATTGCGACTCAATAAAAAGAGGAAATAATACATTTGTATTTACTTTACCCTGGGTTGGAGCGAGTAAGCAGATGAAGAAGATACGTATATTTATATATTTATATATATTCATGGTTACAGAGGTCATGTGACAGTCCTCCCATCCTATTAATGTACTAGTTACATTAGCAATGGTGCCTGGCTGTGATTGGTCAGTCCAGAGGCTGCGGATCAGCAATAGGCATTGTGTGGAGGACTTCGTCCAGCAGCTGCAGAGCGCGGTGCAGGTGAATTTCTATCCAGCAGGGGGTCTCCTTAATGCTCTGCCGCGGGTAATCGGGTCCCCAGCCTTTAACAAAACTCATCCTCAAGATACACAGCCTGCGCAGATCATCCACTCCGATTCCTGCTGCCGCTGACAGACCTAAAGAGATGAGAGTAAAGCAGGTTTCACTTATAGAGAATAAATAAAGCGAGGAGGTGGGGGAACAATCAGTATTTCAATATCATAGGCTACGATTAAGGGGAGAACGCCATATTTCGGCTCGAGCCGACTGGTCAACATGCGACAAAATGAATGCGACGTATTAGATGTTCTGTAGATACAGGAAGTAAAGGAGAAATCGCAGGTAAGAACTACATTTATCCGACTGTCTGATGAAAATGCGTGCATTGGTCACTTCCTGTATCTACAGAACATCTGACACATCGCATGCGTTTCGTCGCATATCGACCTGTCAGCTCGAGCCGCACCAGGGAGTTCTACCCTAAGTGAGAAGCACAAAGTGATTTTTCTACCCAATGTTTTTGCAATAATATTTGCCTGTTTGTGGTTTGTCTGAGGGTGCCAGCCATACAGTCTTTGGAGAATGGATTCCCTCCTCAAGCTGTAAGCATACGGTATGTACACCTGGACCCCATGTTGTTACTGTTAATCCCCAACATTCAGGCCTTTCTTATAATACCTTTAAGGGAGAACTAAATCCTAAAACTGAATATGATTAAAATGCCATATTTTATATACTGGACTTATTGCACCAGCCTAAAGTTTCAGCTTGTTAAATGAGAATTCTAGGAAAAAAAACCCAACCCTACGTAGACCCCCACTCCACCCCCCCAGCCTAGCTGCTAAACTGGGGAAATGTCCCTAACTTTTTACTTACCCCTCAGTGCAGATTCAGGGATCACAGTTCACTGCAGCTATCTTCCGGGTCTTCGGTAATCAGAGACTGTGACCGGCAAAGAAATAGACAGAAATTTCCGAAGCGCCGGAAGAAGACACGAAGACCCAGAAGATGGCTGCCGTGAACTGCGATCCCTGAATCTGCAATGGGGTAAGTAAAAAGTTAGGAGCATTTCCCTGGGTTTGCAGCTAGGCTGGGAGGAGGAGGGAGGAAGGGGAGTCTACGTAGGGTAGGGTATTTTTTAGTTAAGGGTTGAATTATCCTTTAATAGCAGCAATGATCCAGGACTTCAAACTTGTCACAGGGGGTCACCATCTTGGAAAGTGTCTGTGACACTCACATGCTCAGTGGGCTCTGATTGGCTGTTGAGAAGCTAAGCTTAGGGCTCGTCACTAATTATCCAGCAGAAAATGAGCTTCCCTGGCTGTAATATAAGCTGATGCTACAGGTTTGCTGATTATTAAATTCTGATGCTAATTGCACTGGTTTCTGTGCTGCCATGTAGTAATTATCTGTATTAATTACTAATCAGCCTTATATTGTGACATTTCTATTCTATGTGTACTGTATATTGTGAGTGGGTCCCTAAGCTCAGTAAGTGACAGCAGCACAGAGCATGTGCAGTGAATCAGCAGAAAAGAAGATGGGGAGCTACTGGGGCATCTTTGGAGACACAGATCTTTACTGCTATAGGGCTGTGGTTGCCTTGGGCTGGTACAGAAGCACAAAACATCATGTACAACATTTCTACCTACTTTAGTTAAGCTTTAGTTTTCCTTTAATACACCTCCACCCTCTGAAAAGTCTGGACTTCAACAATACTTACTAATAGCCGGGGCTATTCCCCCCACAGACCCTGGTCCTGGGATGTTGCCTGCCACGGCGGCTGCTTGCGCTGCAGCTGCTGCTTGTGCGGTTGCGGCTTGTTGTTGCATTTGCCGGTGGCACTGGCGTAAATCAAACACCTGAAACAGGAAGCAGAAAACATGGCATTAGTCACATAAAAGCAGACAATTGTTGCGACCTTTTCACTGAGTTTTTTCCAGTAAACATGGTGTACATGGCAATATTCGAAGCTCAGCAATTACCAGGTTGTTAGAGGGGTATTTACTCTGGGAATCAGCATTCTATGTATAATTATGTGATTTGTCTTCCCAGTGTATACGCTTATATATATTGTACTTTTATTCACTGTACAGGGTTGCGGCTCCTTAAAGGGGAAGTAAAGTGTAAAATAGAATAAGGCTAGAAATGCTGTATTTTGTATACTAAACATAAACATGAATTTACTGCACCACAAGCCTAATCAAACAAATAATTTATGCTTTCAAAGTTGGCCACAGGGGGTCACCATCTTGTAACTTTGTTATACATCTTTGCAAGACTAAGACTGTGCACATGCTCAGTGTGGTCTGGGCTGCTTAGGGATCGTCATAAATGATCAAAACAGCACAAGTCAAATAATATCTGCCAGAAGCCGATACACAAGACTGATTAATAATCAGAATATACAGACTGCACTGGGTCCTGTGTTGTCATGTAATCTAATGTGGATTTTATAGTTTTTGTATTGTTTAATACAAACTTTCTCCAACTCTGCAGAACCAGTGACTGCAGCAAAATAATCCTCCAAATAGAATCCCAGTTTATCTGTTTAAATCTGGCTCCATGATCTTTGTCCCTGCAGCTGGAGTTGGAAACAGTAAAGGGGATGTAAAGGCAAAAATAAAATCCAATACAAATCTCTACACAGTCACTGACTGCTCTACAGGGAAACAAACAAAGCTGCTTGAGTTCTGCAGGGCTGGGAAGTAAGGCGGGGGCTCCCCCTGCTGTTCATAAGTATGATTGTTTCCCTGCAGAGCAGTTAGGGACCGTCTGACAATTCCTATCCACAGCAGTAAATGAAGGGAGAATTTCACTGCATACAGTCAGGTTTCTTATAAAAACGGTACATATTTCATAATTTAAATATATTGGAGATGGGTTTCTTTTTCATTAAAGAAAGTAAAAATGGGATTTTATTTTTTTGCCTTACACGCCCTTTAAAGCATAAGTAAACCTTTAAAATAAGCGAATGCAAAATTGATAAGGGTGCTATTTTAAGAACTTTTGTCATTTACATTCAATATTTATTTTCTTTGAATTCCAAGATATTAAGGGATACATGTAC